>CM076581.1:467997563-468078973 GCA_034641835.2 Pinus albicaulis | reverse complement strand
TGTGTGTGTGTTGTAACATTGAAAGGAATATAATGAAAAAATCAAGTTGGTAGTCCTAGTTTGGGATTAAGGGGAAAAGCTCTATGTATATATGTTTTATGTTATGCTCTCGCTATTGTTTATTTTTTGTTTTTTTGTAGATATTTTCTTTGCGGGATTAAAACCTACACAAATTCCAATAAGGGATCATGGAGGGATTGGAAAATGATACAAAAAAAGAAGAAGAAGCATGATGCTTCTAGTGGAAGCGACACTTCCGAGAGAGGCATAGTTCATGCTATAGGGATTGTTGTAGTGGTGAGTGCCAAGAGTTGGAAAAATGTTGCGAGTAGTGATGAATATGATGAGTTACTTTCTAGTCTTGGAAGAAACTCCCTTGATAAGAGGGAGTGTTAATTTTTGAGCAGCATGGGAGGTAATTCAAGCCCTAGGGTTCATGGTTTGGAGGGTGGTGCACCACAAGAGTCACTTGTGGGCTTGGAACCCAAGGTTGGGGGTTTTGTACCCAAAGGAGTTGGGCGAAAACCATGAAACATATGGGCATGATAAAATTTGAGGTGATAGAGGATGGTGCGGAAAATCCAATGCTTTAAAAATCACTCAAATTAGAGCTCTAGAACTTAAGATATTAATTTTTTAATGTCACTGTCATGATTTGTGCAATTTGGATTGAGTTTAAGAGGAGTTGTTGACAGTTGACATGGATCTATTGAAGCCCTCATTAAATGGTATATATATGAGGTGTGTGAGTTTCATTTAGGCACATCGAAAAGGTGCAATACAAGGGCAACACAAGTGAAGAAGGAACTTGGCTAAGAGAGCAAGGATACTTCTGTTTGGGCTGCACGAAGGAGGGAACTTTAGCGAAGAAGGGAAGCTTTTTTGGAGCCTTTTTTGGATTGTTTGAAGGGTTTCTTTATCCTACAGTAGGGACGAGGATAATAATGGAAAATTGAAGGTCTGTGTGGCATAAAATAAGCATGGAATCCTATATTTTGAGTAGGTTTTAAGTACAAGAGGAAGGGTTTTGTAGGCCGCATGCCTTAACACCTAAAATCAAGGCATGCATAGGATTGTTTGAGGGCTAATAAGTGTCCAGATCATCAACATGGAGGCAGAGGTGTCTTATGTATGGAAGCCATGGCTGAGAAGGGGATGTGGAGGTGAGTTGTAGGGCTAACATAGGACACTGTTATGCCCTAACCAATCACATTAAAACTACGGTTTATACACCAGACTTGGGTTACATTTGCAGCTAGATTTGACTTGTATTGGGTCTAAGTTTAAACCAGTTTTGGATCATATTTTTTTGCAGCTCGTGGAAGCCAATGAGGGAGGGATAATGTGTTAGTTATGATCCCTAACTAGTGGGAATTTTCCACAGCGAGGATCAATTTTGGATCAGTTTCATAAGAAACCTATGGGAGCCAATTAGAAGGGTTGTTTTGGTGGATGAAAGCCCATCCTAGGAGAAGATCTTATAGCGAAGTATTGGGTTCCATTGGATTGGTGGAGGGAAGCGTGTTGGCTACCTAAAGTATCCCTTGACAAGCAGTCATAAAGTGATGTTGACAGTTGAATGTTTGGTGAAGATTGGAGCCTAATGTGTATCTCCTTGATGAATGAAAGATGCTACTAGATTGGCAGATTGGAGCTCAGGTATTGGCCAACCTAGAAGATCAGATAAGATCAACCATGTTAATTGTAGAAGAAGAGACTTGTAGCAGTGATACGAGGAAACCCTTCTGGAGTCTCTATGTGTTGTCCTTTGATGGACTAAGGGGAAAATAGAGTGCAGAATGAGAGCAAAGGGCCGATAGGACGAGATACGACATATAGACTGCAACACGATTTTTAGTGTATATTTTATTCATGTACTTTTGGATAATTGAGGGAAATTATCCCTTGTATGGGAAGCCCTAGACTGTTGTATTATTCAATTGGTTTAATATAACAAAGATTGGGTTTTTGTACATATTTGTATAATATTTTGTAAATATTTGTCTATACTTGTTCATGGGTGATTTACTGTTATTTATTTTCCATTGTGCAAAGTAGATTTTGTTTATATTCTTGGTTTGGTAGCGTCAGAGATTTTAAGATTCTAACCTAGACCCAAGATCATGGAAATTAACAAGAAAGACCCTACATGCTATGTGCATTTATAATTTAAATGTAGCACTGAAATAATCAACCCAAAAGGCATACAAATGTAAGTAAATGTACCCCACATAGTGCAGAAGGTGATCTTGACTTTGTCTTCCTACACGAATAAGACATGATTGTAACATGAGAAACCATCCAACAAAGAGAACATTTTTTATCTTGAAACTTGCTGAAGGATTTTCTCCATGGAAGGAATTGGGTAATTATCCTTGTTGGATTCTCTATTAAGGTTTCCAAAGTATACTTAGAGTTTTATTTCCCATGATTTCTTCCTCATTGGAACCTAGTTATAAACCCATGTTGAGTGTATAACTTTTTCTGTTATCTTGGCATCCATTAACTTCTTGATCTCTCTTTATATCAAGGGTTCTAGTGTGGGATGAAACTTGCATAGTTTTTTATGAAAATGCTTGACACCCTCTTTGATTGGGATGACAAGTTGATTGATATAGGTGACATATGTTTTTCATGCCTTCATATGTCCACGCAAAAACATATTTATACTTGGTAAAAATTTGTACATAAGTATGTTTCTCTGTCGGTGAGAAACAATGTACCCAAGTTGTCAAAATTTGGTTCCTTCTCAATCCCTAGATTGACTAGTTGATGCTTCAAGGTGGAACTATGAGTCTTGGGATTGGTAGGTGCTAGAAATTTTTATTGCAGATCAAAGTATTTTTCAAGTGAAACCACCCCTTTGTGGATCAAATTACCCCTATTTTCTTGTTTCACTTGTTATTGTTGTGTGTCATTCTCTTCATCATCAATGCCATTATCCTTGAACATGTATGAGTTCATTGAGGATTAAATCACCAGTTCACTGTGAGTAATCACCCACTAGTTAGTGATGTTTTTTGGTATAACATGTTTAAAATTGAATTCAACAAAAAATTAGTGACAAAATCTTGTGAATCTAATATTTGTGCTTGCTAGAGTGTCAACAAAAAAATTCATAGATCAAGGAATGGATGTAATATTAAAAAATTTAAATAATGAAATAAACCTCGATGTCCCTTGTTGGTAAAATTTTAGATACAAATACAAACAATAAATTGTATTTCAGGCCCAGTGCTTGATTATCTCCAAGTCACCAAGAAATTTCAAACATTCTACCTTTAGGTCAAAAGATTTCTTTAGCCCAAATAGGATTGCTTCAAATTTGGCGATGTTATTGGCACATTTTAATTCTAATTGGCAGGATATCATGATTTTTTGTTTGTATGGATTGATCAATATGCACCCAACACCAACTCTATCTTGCATCTGAAAGCCATCAAAATACAATTTCCACATGTTAGTATCGAAGTGTAACCTAATGAAACTATCATTATTACATCTAAATTAGTGGAACTATTATTATTTATGTATAATATATGAAAATAATTATCACCGGTTTATGAACATTGAAGGATACCATAATAGGTTTCAAATGAGAAGGAGATGACTGGGTTATATAACAACCAAGGGAAGCTTCCATAAAACAATTCTCCAAAGTAGTGTTTGCAAAAATGACTAGAAAATAAGGCCTCTCTAGTAGAGTCACCATATGTTTAATGTGAGGATAATTGTTTACTTGTATTAGGTTAATGTTTCCTTTGCATGACAACCAGAGGTGATACTAATTAGTGGTGAAATATCCTTGAAGACTATATGAACAGTCCCTACTAAGTAGTATATCATAGGCTTCAAGTATGTACAAAAGTATGATGTCAATCACTTGAAGGAATCAAGAAATAGAGGACAATATGATCATGACATCTTTAAGCACTCCTATAACTTTAACTTCTGACATTTCGAGTTGAATGATATTAGCATTCTTTTTTTGGCGAACAACATTAATCTTCTTTCACATAGAGTAAGGCATGATGGCGAAGAAGGATCTAAATTCCACTAAACAATTGTGCACATTATAGTTGAAAATATCAAAGGTTAGAAGGCAAGGTAGGTTTTGTGATTTTGAATGGGATCTGATACTCATGATGGTTACAATAAATTTGAGAATATATGATTTTCCTGGATTAGTGATAGGTGTTGTAGGAGAGGTTTTAGGTATTTTGTGTGTGTTTGGATTGAGAAATATAAGGTTCAAAGGCTTTCAAAAGTATCTTTTATACTGTGGAAGATTACAAAAATCATAAAGTGACACATTAGCCCTCATATTTTTCATATATTTAATTAAATTATATTCTAGGGGATTTATATTTGAAGAAATTGGGGGCACATTATTCTCTCCAAGGGAGGAAGCCCAAAAATTTTACGTGATGGTTGGAGCTTTGTTGGTCTACACAAAATTTTAGATTTTCTTTGCACTTTGCATGGGAGTGGCATTTGTCTTCATATTCTGTGCAACACTAGAGTTAGTATTGGGCACATAGAAAGTATTTTTTGTAAGATATTGGGGGGTTAGCAACTGCCTCAATAGGGATCTACCTTTGGTACGCTAAGAAGTATTGGGTGTATATTCCTTTCTATCAAGGCTATAGTTTTTTATGGTTGCTTGGGTAGCTTGGTTTTCCACCATGGATACTTCTCCAATGGTATGATTATATGTGTCCATTACCTAGTCCCAAAGAAACATGACTAATACTTCATTAGACTATTCTTTGGCTATTGGCTCATCTTCAACTTCTTGGGTAGGCTTGTTTTCCAAGTGATTACTACTCCAAGAGATGGTTAATAACTGGTGTAATGGAATTTATCCACTACAACTGGGTTTTCTTGAAGTGATTATATTTATGATAATAGAAAAAATTACCCATGATCTAACTTGAGGTTCACATTTGAAATATTAGTGGATTTAGGTTGGTTATTTTTTTTTCTTGAAATGGTGGAAATTTTTGTGCCTAGACGAGCTCTCCCTTGAATTCTTCTTCAGGTCAACTACTTCATTTGAGTGTTTATTCATTGATTTAAGTACAATATCTAAATCCAAGACTACTTTATCTATTGGTTTGTTCAATAATATATGCTTCTTTCCACTAGCCTTAGGTCCATCTTATATAAAATCGACCACTGATCAAGGAAAAATCCACCTTCCTTAAGCTATGCACCCCTTATGTAAATTCTCTTAGTCTACCTTCATTTATCTCTAAATAATCATGACTCTACCAACTCAAATGAAAATGACCATTGACACTTCCTTTCCAAATCCATTAGGAAAACAAAAACAACCTCCTTATGGACACCATCAACCCCTTGGCCCATGCAACACAACAATGCCTAAACCAATGTTTAATCTATCTATTGATAGGTTTAATATGTCCTTCAAAAAGGTATACACATTAGGTTTGAGTGTAGGGTAGTGCTTCCCCTACTCTAATATGTAGGCTTGGATGATCCAAGTGGCTCTCACACCATCCATTGCGATATATGATGGCATCAAAATCTAGGCCAAGTACTTCATCAACATGAATTAATATGTAGATTCAATGAACACTTGGAAAAACTTGTAGATCAATGTAAATGGATTTCTACAACTTAGGCATAGGTAGTGTAAGAACAAGTCTAGACCTATATTTGTGCAGAAGGATTTTTTTTATGAAGTTTGACTCTTAAAGAGATTAAGATCTCGTCCTCAATATGAGATCCTAGTTTTAGGGAAATGTTGATATCTCCATGAAATTGCGGGCCCCAAATTTCAAACCAATGTGAGAATCACTCTCTTCAACCTTAGTACACATAAGTATCCCTAACCTTCTTCTCCAAGTTTAATTTTTTTGACTCATTGAAAGGAATTTGAAAATATCTTGGAAAGTTTCACTCCAAGGGTGATAACAACAACATATTTCCACCTATCATATATTTGCTATGAAATGAATCTATCAAAGGATTTCTTGACATAGATAAACCTAATGGCCAAATAATATACTTGGACTTGAAACTTGGAATATGAGTGTTGGGCCTCGTATATGCCCATGTTTTCATCATGAAATATCACTATTTATACCCTAAAACCCTAGGTTTTTAGCCCGTTCTATACCCTAATTCCATCACTTGCCACCAAATACTCTCTATGGTTTATTATCATCAGTTTTCTTCAATTATATATGATTAAAGATGATTATGCCATGTTTTGCTGATGATGGTTTTGTTGAAGTACATTTATCACAGGGTTCCATCACTGAAATCCCTCACAAGCCAGTTAAGTATGGGAATGCCTAATTTAGGGCTTTGACACTTTTGGCACGCTTCCGGAGAAATAGAGAGAGGTTATTATAAAAAATGATACTATAATACCTCTCCATAAATTTTATTCCACCCAGCTCACTCATATGGGTCTCCAGAAGGAAATTAGCCAATTTTTCCAAATCGGTAATAAATTCTAAACTACCAAATTACACATCTATTTCCGTGCATATGAAGAAGAATGAAGAAATTATGGGACATGATTTTTGGTCCCAGTATAGCATATTTGGTACACCTAAAATATTTTTGCAAAATACCTTACGATTTGGGATATAGTCAGGGTTCTTTGAGGATAATTTATGTAAAACTCAGAATTTCCAGATTTGTCAGAATCTCCCAAAATAACCCTGTTTTGGATTTTTGGTCAAGAGGCAATTGAAAATACTACAGATCAGCACATAAAAGCTTTCAAAATCGATTTCTTCTTATCTCCATGGCTACGTATGAAGTGTTGTTAAAGCATTCATCTTTGGACATTGCAATCAGATTTGTACAAACTAAGTTAGCATAGTAATTCCTATGATCTGATCCATGTGGATCTCTTCCTATTTTTAATTCTCAGGCTATGCTATAAAGCCTATATCCAAAGATGTTATGGGGGAGTCATACAGTGATAGTGTTAGCCATAAATATAGCTATTGAGCAACATTATTGTATTGAACCTTTTTAATTTCAAAGACTCTTCATCATGAGCATGTTTTGTGAAGCGAAGTTGTGGAATTACCAGATTGCTGAATGCCTGGATTAATTAGTTGATTTTCTTCTTTAGCCTGTAAGTTTTCTCTACCCCAGGTGTAGCAAGGGCCCACCGTAGCTGGGAGATTTTTCCAGTATTAGTTAGTTTAATTAGTTGTGATTTTTAATTGATTTTGTTCTACATTACAACTGAGATTTTTATTACAGGTGTTTATATTGTTAGATCATTTTTCGAAGCATGATTTGTTGTAAGTCGATTTCATATCGGAATGACTGAGTATCGCTTTCTCTCCTTGCTATGTGATGTTATTTCCTCAATGCATTTTTCAGTTAATTGAATAAATCATTGAATTACATTATCACTATGTGTTTCAAATCTTGTTAATGCAATTGATTATGTGAATTAAATCGATGTCACTGTGCATTTTACATGCCCTTAAATCAACTGTAAATTATCTATAAAATTTGGGTTGAATTCCAAATCCTTTTCATCCGGCGTTGATACAAATCAAATTGTAAGTTTGGTTGATTGTGGGCCGCGTTTGCATCTTATACCTTGTGCATTATTTCTATTTGATCACATTTTTTGGCAAAGGACATCCTCTGTCCCTCTTTAAACGCGTGAGTAACCATTAAGGATCCACTGTAAACAAACATCCTCTATTCCTTTCAACGCTAAGCTCTACCGTCATATAGATCCTCTGTTTTCTCTCAAAGTTGAGACCCAACAACAGATATTTAGTTTCTTTATTTCTTTTCTCATACATATAGTCCAACATCCATTTGCATTGCAAGGTAATCAAACCTTTGTTTTCATTCTCGATAATCAAACCTCTGTTTTCAATTAGATCTATTAAAATCAAAGGTATATTTGATTAGAGAGCATAGTTGGACTTGAACCATATACATTCACCTTCACACCTTCACACCTTCACACAAGATCCAAGCAATGACATTCACAATGACCTGTAAAATCAGAATATATATATGTAAGACTGTTCTTTCATAAATTAAATCGATTATATATGCAGAGTAAGGTAGTGAGTTTTACACCCTGTAACGTTAAGAGGGCATTGAGTATTTTAACAGTCCTGTTGTGTGCATTCTTAGAGATTCAGAATTATCATTACTGTATTACGACATTAGATCCCAGTTCATTGATTGGTTTGGTTTAAAAGGTGACTTTGAGAAGTATAAAGAACATAGAACATATTTTGAAATTGACAACAGAATTTGTTTCTCAATGTATTAGATTTGGTAGTATTTTCTTAGATAATTAGTTCCAGTTTTATGAGTTGATTTCCTCTTTCAAGTAGAAGTAATTCTCATTCTGTTATATGCTTGTAGCTTGAAGTGATAGTTAAATATAATATCAATTCTCATAAGCAGTGAGTGTGTGCCAGCATTTATTATTTCTAGATTGAACAATTAAATTACATGAGTATGGTTTGATCATATATAAATAGATTTTTTTTCAAATGCATTAAGGTTTGTTGAAATTGAATTGCTTTGAGATTTTTTATTGCTTTAGATTTATTATTGTAGTGTGAAGTTCTAGGTTATTTTAAATCTTAGTTGGCAGTTGTTGTAGAGTACCAGTTAGAAGTTGATTGATTCATAAGAACAATAGAATCATTCTTGATTGGGTTTTTTTTCATTTATTTTATGTGATTAAGTAGAAGCTTACAATTTTTTTTTGTCTCTCATAGAATTAGGGTTTCACATAGTGAATTAGAGGTCATTTACAAAATTGTTGTAGAAGTTTGGTTACAAAAAGCAGAGTTGAGTTGTCAATGTTATTTGATTTATTAAGAGCAGAATAATTAGGGCAAGTTCTTAGCTAGCATTTCTTATTGTTTAAAGTCTGTGTGGAGCTCCTATTAGCATAGGGTTTTCAACTTCAAGAAGAGATTAGGGTTTGATGCAAGGATTAACTTCGAGATTTCAGTTTCAAGTTTGTTTACATAAAGTGGTGAATGACTAGATTAAGTTTGCAATTATTTACTTAAATTTCAAATTTCATTTGCAATAAAAATTAGGGTTTCACTTAAGTACAATTACCTTTAAAGAGCATAATTGGATTGATTCAATAGGGGTCTTAAGTTTTAAAGTCAAGTTCGATTATTTTTAGTGAGATGGCTTGATTCCCTTTTCAAAAAAAAATTATTCACAAGCATTTGTGTGTTTTATTACTTAGCTGAACATTGTAAAGGAAACATTAAAGCTCTGGCCTATAAACTGAATCAAGAAGTGCAGTGTAGCTCGTGTTTATGAGCCCAGATTGACAATTAAATATTAATAGCTTTAATTCACCAATTAAAACTCTCAAGAAGAAGCAAGGGGATTTATAACGAATATCTCATTTTGTTAATAGACTCATTATATCCCACTTTCTAAAGGCCAACAAAAGCATTATGACACAAAGAAAGAAAATTCTCTATTGCATGGGGGCAATTGAGTAATACACTTAATCAATAAAGAGGACCCAATTCTTAGTCCTCAATGGAAATCCATAGAACCCATGGAAGCTCCATCAAGCTCTGAAGTTGTAACGAAGAAGAAAAATCCACCCTCTTCTTTAAGGAAGGGCCATAGCTCCCAAAACACAACTTAGAAATCATCCATATCCTCCTCCCAAAGTGAAGATGTTCAACTCATCAAACACTCTACACCAAATAATGGCAAAATGATCCACTCCATAACAAACCTTGCCATTGCCACAAGCTCCAATAGTAAATTTAGTAGGGAGAATGTCAAAAACTAAGAAGATATACCCCCCACACAACCCCCTACCCACCCCCTACCTAGGAAGTGTAAGTGGAAGCGAAGCCTTAATCATGATACCAATGGGGCCTTGGTTTAGTAGTAAGGTAGATAGAGTATCAATCCATCCACTGAAATTACATT
Source organism: Pinus albicaulis (assembly GCA_034641835.2). Classification (NCBI taxonomy): domain Eukaryota; kingdom Viridiplantae; phylum Streptophyta; class Pinopsida; order Pinales; family Pinaceae; genus Pinus; species Pinus albicaulis. The sequence continues at coordinate 468,069,019 of CM076581.1, read as the reverse complement.
CGTATTGTAATCTACCCTATTTAAATAATCCAAGGCTTTTGCCAATAATTTCTTGGGTAATACTTCTTAAGCTTCCCACCTTCTACCATTGAGTTGTTGATATTTTGTCTCAAGGGATTTTGAAAGCCTTTGGAACATATTGTTTTAAAGTACAAATAATGGGAAATGGTATGCACACGAAACCATCAAAATCGAAATGATGTGAGACTGGCCCGTAAAAGTGTTGTAATGGTTATTTAATATAAAAATGGAGATTGTTAGTTGGTATTTGTGAAAAGTTATTGGTTCTTACCTTCGGTTTATCACACTTCACACAATTAATGTGACATTGCAAGTGTTCTCATGAATTTCAGGGCATGGGATTCCTAAATTTCATTGCAGAGAATCATGTTTTTTCGGGAATACATTGCATGGAAACTATGTCTAGATGTTATTAATTTTGTTGTCACTATTTTATATATATATATATGGAGGAGAATTTTTCCCAGTAAAGAAAGTCATTTTAGCTAATAATCTAATATATAAAATAATAAAATAAATTTATTCAAAGAATTTTTATTATATATATTAGAAAAATATAAATAACCATTAAATTTAAAATATATTAGAATATAAGTTTATATTTTAATTTATAAATTCTGTTTTATAATAACTAATGAATTAAAAGATTAATTATTTGATTTTTTATGATAAATTTCAATTCAAATTCGACATTTAAAAAAAATGCATACCATTGCAATTTAATTGTTAAAATTGAAAATTTTAAATATTATAAAAGTTTTTAAAATATTAAATTTATTTTTCAATATAAATTTATAATTTATAATTTGACTTTACAAATAATTATTAACTTTTATGGTTTCTAAAATTAAGTCCATTAAAAAAGCAGTCATAAAAGGTGACCAACATTGCCTAATGAAATTTGGGAAAAAAATGAACAATGAAACTTTTAGTTTCAAAAATATGTGAAAAAAAGACTAACATTGCCTAATAAAATTGGGAAAAAAAAGAACAATGAAACTTTTAGTTTTAAAAATATGGAAAAAAAAATGAACAATGAAACTTTTTGTTTCAAAAATATAGATGCAAGTATTTTAAGGTTTGGGTAATAAATTATGATGTAAGATTGAGAGTTTGTTATGATAAGCCAAATGTCATATATGTCTTTCCAAGTTAGGAGGATTATTAGTTTGGTTTTCTTGATTTCTTTACTAGTATGTTGGATTTATAATAGTTATTCAAGAAAAACTATAGCAATTAAATGATCTATTAATAATCAATAAAAACATAAAATCTTAATCTTAATCTTAATCTATCAATTATATTATAATTAGATTTGTTTTTTTTTTTTTTAAATTTGTTAGTAATGTAATCTTAAGAAGGCTGACATATCTTGAATAATGGCAATAAAAAAAACTTCTAAACTGCCAAAATCACTTCAAACAATACCTAGACTAAACCACACTAACCCTTAACATCCCTTAGCATTATTAAGTTTTGGATTATTAAGTTTTTTCTCACAAAATTACATATTTGTTGGTGTCAAAATGTAACACTCGTGCAAAATTTTGGGCCGGGAGGCATAACATTCATAGCCGTGGTTCATTCCAAGCTGAAAAGGACAAAGAACGTTGATTTTGACCAACCAGGCACCGTCGTTGTGTTCCTGTCAACGACGTGCGCCAACACAACATGCCGCGCTAGGACCCACGACACTAGTGGCGCGGTCACACCTTGCCAAAACAACCGGGCGGAGGCGGAGGCGTCGATAAAAGTTCATGATGGCTGGATCCAAGCTCTCGCCCATTCCACGGCTAGGAACACTTCGCGCCCCCGAAACGGCACGACCGATAATGTCGTGGAAGCCACGTGTCGACCCTTAAGTCCCTCCGCATACATCCAAATGTTTCACGCCAACCCCCTGCCAATGTAGAACGCTTCCACGTGCCACATCCACGTCAGAAACTACCTCATCACCTCCATATGCCATATCCGCCCAAACACACCCACGTCACCATGCCATGTGTGTTGTACCTTTCTGCTTAGTCACATGCCCAGTCATCTGCCACGTCTAGTCACTATCCATGTCGTCGGCCCCACCTTCTGCTGACGACAACCTGACGTCACGAAGGGCAAGGACAACTTGCACGCTAACATATCCGACGATGATAGAAGCGTGTCATCCAATAGTCGCGAGAGTTCCACACAAAAAAGTTGCATGGGGGTTAACATGAAGGAGGGATGCAACAAGTGCTACATGTCATCTCCTCGTGCACTCCACATGCCTCCGATGTTTTCAAACGAAAGCGGCTTGACAGTGTGAAATGTAGCCATGTGGCTTCCCACGTAGGCTGACCACGTCCAACCATCATCCCTGTCATGACTTGCCACATTTGCCTGGTCGCTATGCACGGTCAAACCCTCCAAATGGTCAACCACACGTCCCGATGACGTCACTCAATATCTGCCCAATTGGAAGCCGCCATGTGTCAAGGTCTTTTCTTCTTTATAAAAATCGAATGATCCAAACATTCCGTCATTCTACTCCCCACTTATATATCTGCGTGCTCACCTGAGAACTCAAGCTAATTCCATCTATCCTCCAACGTGAATTGAGGGAGTTAAATTTCAATTCCCATTCCCACTGCAAACTAGACCTTTCGTGAACTGATTCCTGCGATAAAAGCCCAGAGATTTGGGATTTGGAGCAAAGACCTGCATGTACCTCAAAGAAACCCTATTGGACAGATAAATCCTGATTTCAATGAATAAATCCTAAGCTGAAATCCAATTCATTTGCTTCATGTGGTCGTAGGGTGAATTCTCGCTGGAATTTTTGAATCAGAGCTCATTTTCATCAACAAAATCTTAACGGAGTTGTCTAGCGACGCAACTGAATAGTCTGGACAAAAAACTTCAAAAAATCAGGTAGTTGGAGTGTTTGAATTGCATTTTTGATAGTAGAAATGGATTTAACACTATCAAAAACCCTTAGAGCACCCAAAATACTAAAGTTTAACTATAAACAAGATTCTGATAAATCTTTGCCAGAATTTTTCAGAATCTTACCAGAATTTCTAGGTTATTCTGTGGGTTTTTTTAGACTATGGCAAACCCTAACTCTTGCTTCCTTCGTGCATGGACTTGTCCAAATCTTCATAAATTTGAAAGATTCTCCCTCTAAGCATTGTTCCCCTTGCTTCCTTGTGTCATACACTTATTGGCCCCTTCAATCACATGAGAGTCTCACATTTGACCCTGTCATCCCTTTTCATCCATTCAATTGTTTTAACAATGTCAATATTTTCCAATAGAATCATCATGAACTAAAAGTTCTGCTATGTCTAGTCCAAAGGGAAAGCCAAAGAACCAAACCTCATAAATGAGAATGAAAGTGTTTGGGATCCATTATTAACCACGCAATAAATGACGAGGGATATTCAGGTAGTGTTGAACAACAATGATGTATTGAAAGATGACAACAACATACATGCATCTAGTCTAGTCTATGAAACCCTCCCACAGGTTTTCCATTTCTCATAAATGGTGACTTGGTGCGTCGGAAGATACTTACTAGAAAAAAAGATAATTACATCATCCCACGAGGACAAATAAATAATTAGTGTAACTCTGGAAGCCATTTCGGCCATGTGATTTATTAACAGGACTGGGTTACAAAGGTTAAATAAAGAAGAGATTGAAGGAAAATGGACTAGCCTAGCTCTAGATGTTCAACAACAAGTAGTCAACAACTTCCTCCAGAAAGGAATGGTACCTCCTTCTGGTCAACTACATTATCACATTTCAATTTTTGAACTCATGTCAATGGTATCTTTCTCCATGATTTCCCATGTTCTAGGCCTTGATACTAATATCTTTGTAACTAGAGCTATCCTGGGTCTGTTAGTATCCTTGCATCATTCATCTACTGAAGCCTATACCCAATTCGATTTCCCTCAGTTTTTGTCAGATGAAATCCATTCCCAAATGATAGAGTTTGAAGAAATGAAAGCCTTCTGTTACCAAACATACTTAGTCCACTTGTTTAGTCATCGACAATATCCCTACCTTAAGCATCTAAAGCCTAAGATTATTGATGAACATAAAGCCATATTACCAACCTATGAATGGTTACCCATGGTCCGTAAAAGAGAAGGTACTCAAGGCCATTTTTATTACATTTCCTCATTCATGTCAGTTATATACACCCTTATGCATGGTCAACCTATGCCTAGAGTACCTCCTTTCCTTAGGGAGATATTGCAATTCACCCCTGACACTCTTGTTGGTGATTGGTACCTTTTCAAGGATTACACAGTCATTTGAATATATGGTTTCAAAGAACAACCGTATCAACTGTCTGCATTCCTCACACCTCACATCTTTTCTTTGGAATAAATTTGGTAGAGATTGGTCAGTGCTTGGGTGCACTTCATCTCAAAGAAAGTGGAAATTACATTTCATCTTTCCCGGAATGAGGGACCTTTTTGTGTGAATTCAAGGAATTATCTAGAGACCATGGAGAAGATATTGGAAAGTTTCAACTTCCTGAAAGTCGGGACTTGGATATATGATCCACACAACATTATCTATGAGTGGAGAAATGACAAGGATTGAGAAAATCATAAGCATCTCAAAGAAAGTGGAAATTACATTTCATCTTTCTCGGAATGAGGGACCTTTTTGTGTGAATTCAAGGAATTATCTAGAGACCATGGAGAAGATATTGGAAAGTTTCAACTTCCTGAAAGTCAGGACTTGGATATATGATCCACACAACATTATCTATGAGTGGAGAAATGACAAGGATTGAGAAAATCATAAGCATGATCTCAATCCTATGGTATATGAGTGTGCAAACAAAGATATATGGGAGGAAGTCAAGGCCATCATGCATTTGACTAAGACAAAGTTATCCCATCTCTGAGGACAAAAGCGAGGTACTTCGAAACCCATGGAGGTGGAGGGAGGAGAAGTGTTGAGCAGAAATAAGCTAGGAAAAATAAGGCGCTTAGGAAAGAAGATGATGAGGAGACAAAGTCCCAAGCTATAGTTTTATATAATAGCTAGCTAGTCACACCCTCAAAGAAGACATTCACTATTGAAACCCAACCTTCTGCCATGTAGGAATTAGAGGTGAAAAAATCAAGAGAGGTATCAAAGCTTGGACACATGTCAATTATAGAGAAATTTATGGAGACTACCAAAAAACCTTCCAAGGGGAGGAAAAGGGACACTAGATTAGAAAATAACCAACCATTCCATCCCACATAGCTCAAGAGTGTCTTGGATTATGCGAAAGGAATTTTCAGAATGGTGGTGTTGCAATCCAAAGTAGAGAACACAATGTCTATGTCGAAGTACCAAGTACATCATATGTCTTTACAAGCATACAATATTCTATATACTGACATCACAGAATTGAACTTGCAAGTGACACACCTCATGCATATATAGATGTACCGAACCAATTCCACAACCAAGAAGCTACATGATATGTATACCAAAATCAATGCTCAACTAAAATATTGGAAGACAGTCAGAAAAGCTAACAGGATAAAGGTAAGACACTTGGAAGATAAAATCATACATTTGGCCACATATCTTAAAGACTTTCAGAAATAGCAGGAGTTATTGGAGGAAAAGAATAGGGAGATTACCTCCATGAGAAATCGGCTAAAAATACCAAACACACATCCCATGTAGACAGTAGAGTTGGAAACATTGAAAAAATAAATGGAGAGCTGAAGGTAAAGTTGCATGAAGCTATCATGAAGAGAAAAGTACATTAGGATCATATCATGTTGTCGGAGACACAAATCCAAGTGCTAAAGTAGAAGATAGATGATACCATGCAGTCACAACAGAATCCTGACATACTGATAGGGCAACTAGAATCCTTGACAATGTCTGAAGATGCAAAGCAACTGCAAGCCTTGCTCATATCTCGAGATGCACACTTGAAAGCCTAAGAGAAGTATCTTGAAGGAATCAAAATAAATATGTATCAAGCCTAGGAGTATGGTCAAAGATTTGAATTCGAGTTAAATGTTTTGAGAAGAAAAAATCATAACAAATCAACTTTCAAAATTGCTAGAAGAACTAACTGGGAAAAAATCATGAAGCTAGTGCAAAAGAATTGTGTGCACTTAGAGATGATTTAAAAAAATAGAAATTGTCAAGCTAACCCATAGATAAATGAATGTGCTTAAGAGCACCCTCAGGGAAACTCCGGCCAAAGCTAGGACAATTATAAAATATCTTAATCATATGACCAAAGAAGAAGTTACAAAGGTAGAGTTGAATAAATATCTCCTAGAAGCAATGGCTAACCAACTAAAGAGATAATAGACTGATATCATTGGTGGATAAGGAAGTATAAGACATGATGAACGACGTACAAAATTTCAAAAGTAGATGTGAAATGTTATATAAGAGAAATTTCCTTCCTTTCTTTGATGGACATGGCAATGTGTACACCAAAGAAGAACTCATGAATATTTTGAATAATATCAAAGAAGACCAAAAAGGCTTTGGAGAGGATGATCATCCTTTACAAGGAGAGGACATTGTGAACTTATATGAATATCATTTTGAGCTCTTGTTTATGTTCAATCAAATCTTTTTGGAGTTAGGAAAGGTGTATTACAAGCCCATCATGACTTTGGAATGACACATTTTGGAGGGATGTGTGATGTTCCAATAAATAATGAATGGAAAAACATGCTAGGTTTGTATAAGCTAGCTATTCAAAAAGTATTCCCACCAATAACACAAGGAATGTCAGAAAAAGTAGAATCGAGCTTGAGACCCCCCACCATGACAATAGGCACAACATGTGTGACTTCAGTAGTCAACACCACTCACAGAGGCATCGACACCATCAGCACCACCGACACCGTCAACAACATGTCCACAATAGTGCCTGACCCAAAAAACACCCATTAGAGAAATAAGAGGGCCAACACATAGCCAAGAGATGAAGAACTTTTATAACCAAATCTTAAGGGACCCACTCTACACCTGGTAGATCATTCAAGAAACTTCTAGAAGAAGTTAGTTACATTACAATTTGAATATTTGTAAGTAATATTGGTGGTTTTTCAAATACCACTGGTGGTTTAGGGTGAGGTTTTGGTTCTTGAGTGCCTATATACATGCCTCATTTTGTAAATTTAAGGGGAGAAATCTTGGCCTGTAGGGAAACTCGATCAAAATGTTTGGGGAATCGTTGGGAAGTTTTGAAGCTATTTTGAGGAAGACATATACAATGACTCTTGGGTTTTCTGTCCATTATTATCATGTAATTTCACAAACACATTTTATATTTTGAAGTTTGATACATATGAATACAATTTTATGCAATTTTCATGGCATTTTATGTTGTAAACATGATTTGTTATGTTAATTGGATGGAATTGTTAAGATGCAATAAATTATGGCATCAATATGATGGTTTATTTTAGTTTTGCAAAATTTATCAAGGTTGTTTGAAGAGTTATTGACTTCTTTGATGGGTTTCACAAGAGTTTTTCAAGAAAGGGAAAATTTTAAAATTTTGTGTATTCTAGTGGCTAAATTCTTAATTTCTCAGCTACCCGCCAGGTTTTGATTGATTTAAGGGAACTCTTAATTGCTCCTTTAATTCCGTTGGAATATGTTCATACCTTTCATATTTTTAACACTTCATGTCAAACCCAAGGGGCATGAATAATCTAACTTAGGATAAGTGGAAATGCAACCCATTAAAATGCATTCAATGTCTGATAGTTTTTCCCTTAACCATGATTCACAAACATATTTCTAGTTTGATATAAATCAATGTTGAATTTGAACATGGTTCATGCATAATTTTTGTACTTTCTTTGAAGAATACATGAGGAATGTTGAATGTAGATAATGAGAATATTTTCAAGGTTATTTAATTATCAATTATGTTATGATTTGTTTCTCTACATTCAACACCAAATATATACACATATACAAGGATTTTGACATCAATTCAATAGTTGTGATGAGTTCTTCATACTATTTTACTTTTTTGTGATACTTGATAGGAAAAAATAAAGTTAATGAACTTTGAACTTGAATTCAAAATATGTAACATTAACTAGGTTCAAATAGAGTTACACAATCATTTCACAACAACACATTCACAAGAACAATAAAAATGTACAATCTTATTTGCTCTGATTTCGAGTCATCTACACTTATTCGATGAAGTTTTAGGCTAAGATTACAATAGATTACCTTACATTTTGATTTAAATAGAATATCATTAATATAAAAGTAAAATAAGATTGCACTTAGATGTTCCCAAGCTCTGCACTACAACACAATGTAGTGTGACTCTGAGCCCAACTGAACCAATAGCCTTCTCACCACAAAGTTACCCATATCACCATTTATTATATACCCAATGGGCATTATAAGTAACTTTGTTACTGATATTATAATTGAATAAAAAAATATAAATATTATTACAATTATTTCAAACTCAATTTTTATATTTTTATACGACTTTAATTGAAAATCCTTAAACATCATACCTTTCAATAATTTTGGATCTAATTAAGTATTTTTTATACATTTAAATATATTAATTTGATTTTAATATTTTATCTATTAAAATTTAAATGTATAATTTTTTATTTAAAATTTATGAAGAAATGTTTCTTAATAGTATTGGTGAAATGTTATATTAAATTATAGATTTTTTTTTCACCTTTTCAAAATTAAATAATTTAGAAAAAAATGAGTATATATATATATATATATATCATGATGCCCACCATAGGATGTATTTGCTTCACAATTTATTATTATTGATGCCTAATTGTTATGCACATGAGACATTCTAAAAGTTGGCCCAAGGCATGAATAAGAAGAACTTGTCAACTGCAATCAATGGCACACAAAAAGCACTAAAATTATTGTTAGATTTAATGAGAGATATATTGTTCCAATGCATTCTTCTAGAAAGCGTTGTTTGGATATCTTGTTTTATTTTTTTGTTTTAGATTTGTGATTAGAGCCTAAGGTCTGATGTTTGAGTGCATGATCACCTAAAGGAATATATAGCTAGCACCACTTCTCTATGATATTTGAAGCTTCCACAATTCAAATATTCTTCCTCAGTTAGCAACAATTTGGACTATCAGATATGGTTTTTAGATTGATTTCTTATATAAATGACCAAGAGATTATTTTTTGAATAAAGTATGATCCTATCTATTATATTTTTCATTGAGGAATTAGAAAAGATCTAAATTATTGATTATAACCCAAAAATCCAAGTCATTTGTGAAGAGAATTATGTAAATCAAGTCTGGACAACAATTGCTCCAAATTCCATTGTGTGGATCTCATTTTACATATGCATCACCAAAAGTGGAAAAACCTTTAGTTTCACTGTCAATAATATCACCATCCTCAAGTGATGCTATGGTCAAGTTTATGTACACCTAAGTTGGTTGTCTTGGATCCAACTAATGCAAATGAATAAACTATGCTATAACAAGCTCTATGATAGATGGAACCAAAGAAATTCTAATGAAAATAATTCAATCGTTGAGAAGAAATAAAGGTAGGTTTGGAAAAGGCCTTCTAAGACTTTACTAATTTTAAGACACATGTACATATGTCCAACGTAAGTGGGAAATTCCATGATCCTTGAGAGTTATATTATCCACTGGGTCAAGAAGCATAGGTGTTTCATCCATGAGGGTTTTATTCAAGGAGTGGAGGTTATGAATATTTGATTAGGTAAGGGTAATTATGGTAGCACATAGAGGTTATGAATATTTGATTAGGTAAGGGTAATTATGGTAGCACATAGGAAATTGCTTTTCCATAAATACTTGATCCTTGGATATTATTATCCTTTTGGATGTCCATTTAGGAAAGGGGTGCATGAAACAAGGAACCAAAGGAGAGTCACTAAGGAGGCCAATGATCAAGGGCACCTGCATATGGATTGCAAGGATGTTGCAGATCTAAAAATATGGGCTATCATCATCGTGTGTTTCGAACCATGAATCCATCTACTTTCTTGAGTTCATGAAAGGGAAGTATCCATTCACCATGCCCATTTTTTGTAGAATCAACAACTTGCAAATGAGAAGAAACAATATATATTTTTTTATATAGTAGAGAGTTATGTTTTTTCAAACATCAAGCTAGTAGCATCACCTACATAGGAAGTGTGAGCACTTTTTTTTGGAGGTAAAGGAATTGTATGGACCATGTGGAAAAGAACACCATATTCCAAGCTCAAGATGGTTAAGAAAATATTTCTGGAGAAGTTTAGTAACAATCTAGATGATTGATCTCATCTAATTCTTGTTCCATCATTATCACACTTAGATTGATTTTGCAGTAATGCCATTGACTAAAATATAATTCTATTTATAAAAAAAGAAATGGAATGTAGATAGATACAAGAATATTAGATTGATTTCTTCAAAAAAGATGCCATCATGGTGTTCAATTGTTGTTGTCGCTATTCACTAGATGAGCTATGTCATTTCCATAGGAGTAGAGTCAAAGTCACTATTTTAGAATTCATAGCATGATAAATTTATGAAATTATTTTTCCAAAGTTATAGAATAAAGGGTGTGAGCCAAATTCAAAGAGCTATATATGGTGTTTAGATTTGTCTTGTGCACATGTAAACTTGATTGAAGATAGAATGTGGAGCTTAGGTGCAAATTGAAACTTAGGGGTGAAGAGGTCAAGTTTTCATATCTTGTGCAATCCCTTAATCTCCATAAAATTTTTCATGCTTTAATTTTTAAAATCCTCTTGAAGGCTTGAAATGTCTGCCTCAACATTGGGGGAAAACCACCCGGTTAGGACCTTAGAGCATACCCTTATCCATTTGGGATAGTGACTTCAACTGGGATTATGGGACTAGTTTCCATTTAAAACAAAATTATAAAAAGGATGAGGTATAAATATAGTGATTTGATGTGATTAAAACTGGAAACAATAATTACTTAGACTTAATATCTATCCCAGGAAAGTTGATCTATACATATGTGATTTAAAATTTTTTCACAAGCAATATGACAATATAGATTACCATATGATTATGAAGTTGAAATAGAAAATGATAGCTTAATTTAATTAAATAGTTAATTAAATTAGTTGATAAAACCTGTCAGATATATATCAGATCTCGTTGGTTATGCATACAACATAAAATTTCAATCACATACATCAATAGTGAAAAATATATAATTGTTATAAAACATGTATGATAAACATAATAAAATTACCATTTAAATCTTAAACATAGAAATAACAAAAAGATAGTAGTACTAGATATATCGTTACTCTGCTCATGAGAAACATGGCGGTGGTTCAACTTTCTATTAAGAAAAACTTAAGTTACAATAGTGAAAACAAAAGCCTTCTTTCCAAAATTCAGAACCCCCTTTCTCATTACAAAATGGAAGGGATTTATAGTGCATTACAAAATGTAAATATAACAAATAATAAAATAACTTTAAGCAGTTTTAACAAACAACGCTAAAATAAACCAAAGGAGATATATTTAGAATTTGTTTCAAAAAATCCTCTAGGCCTGTGAGGAAGAATGTCCTCCCATTCGTTGTTCTAGATGGTAGATATCTGTCATGTATTTCAATTCAAGTGGATCCTTTAGTTGAATTTGCATCTGGCTAATAAATACAACATCCTTTAATGCTAGCAACATGTGAGTGGTGGTATTGGATAGGCACCTAAGAATTAACCACTTTATGTGTGGTTTGATTAATAATTGCTAATGGATTTCCATGTCAATTTTAGATAGTTGATCAATTATTTCAGCCCGCTTTTTGGATGATTCCAACCACATTTTAGTAAGTGATTTGATATCGGGCAGTGTTCCTTTGGGGCAACTTGATATTATATTTGCTTGAAATAGATTATCATTGATTGTATCAACGATATTATTAGAGATATCTCTAGCATTGAATATTGTTTCATCTGTATGTTTAAGACAAATCTCCCATTCTCTAAATACAATTTCCATATGTGACTCTTCAATTCTCGGAATATTAGCTAATCTTTCATCAACATTGTCCTGCAAAGTAAGGAAATTTGTAATATTTTCTTCAATATCATCAAAATAGATTTAGATATTTGATAATTGATCAACAAAGGAACTAGATGTATGACACAAATCACGAATAGGGGTTAACCATTGACAAAAAAAAAAATTAATGTTGAGCAAGGAGAGTATTTAACTCTTTTGCTTCTTTCTTGAATTCAGACAATTCAGGATTAACACTTCGTTGTTCAATACTCCCTATAACTCTTGTATCTGAATGTCCTGGGCCTGGAAATCAATGTCATATTGAAATTTAAGAGCATCAAATCTTTTCTGAAGTTCTATAACTTGTATTTTCCATTGATCGGAAAACTTTTGTTTCTCGATCTCGAGATTTTGTTCTAGCTGCACCATTTTGTCTTCTCTTTATTTCAACAATTACCGTACTTGGGTGGATTTATCCATGGTTTTTGTGGCATAGGCTCATATGAATTGAGTGAGTCTTCCCAACTCATCTGTAGGAGTAGCCAAAGAGCCTTTCCATAATACTTCAAAATAAGAATTTCCAGTAACTAAAGCATGGGATTGATCGATTTTCCTTTTCTTCCTCTATCTTTTGACAACATATTTATGTTCGGGACTGTAAACTACATCAAGGGGAGGAATTTATTCAACCCTTAATACAACCTCAAAGTTTTGGAATGCTAGTATAAATTCAATATCCTCAATTTCTAAAGGCTTGTCAGAATATTTTGGAGTCTTTTCTAAACTTTTAGAAGTATTAAGAACTTTCTTTTGTACAAGATTCTTCAAATATTGAGGCTCTGTATCTTTAATAACCTGGTTAAAATTTTCCCATATTTCATCAATATTAGTATCAGGTAAAGGGCCCTTAACCTGAGAAAAGGAGGAAGCACCTATTTATTTTGTCTGGGGCATATCAATAGTCTGTGTGGTACCAACAATTATAACATCATCTTGAACGGGGATTTCTTGAGGAAGCTTTAATAAATCCATGGGTAACTTGGCTAGTCTTGCATCTATGTAGAGGGTGAACTGAATCACATTTTTTGTAGTCAACTATGTTGATGCTAGTTTCCTAACCAAAGAATAGGTAGAATATTTTTAAAATAGGTCATTGAACTTGTTTGGTTCCTGAGAAAGTTTCCTGATGCTTGATTGTGTAGTGACCCTTTTGGCAGTTTAATTGGGATAATACTACCTGTTAGGAATAGTGGGGAAGTTGATCTTTTGGATAGCATCAATTTCAATACAAATATTCTTGAAATTATCTAAAGCATATACACCACACTGAATAGGAAAAACAAGCCACATTTTCTTATTGGACTCCTTTAAGATTTTTGAAATACCATTTCTTACACTTTGGTATGCTATTTCTAGGGAAATAAGCTTGTCAGGAACATATAGGGTCAATACATGGGGGTTTTAAAGAATACCAAATACTTGGAAATAAGTAAAAACTCCTCACTGAACTAGTTTCCAACTAGAAGTAAGTCGTTTTCAGCTTCTAGAGAAACCCTAGGAGCTTTCTTATAAAAAACACTTTGGTAAATAGGAAACATTACTGCAAGGCATATTTTATATAAATGAGGCTGATAATTTGAGTCCCAAAGAATATCGTGATAAATGTGGATAGGGGTCGGGTATTCTAAGGTCCATTTCCATCCCATATAGGTGAAATCCATAGTAAAACACATGGCATCCATTATGTAGTCAATCATATAAAAAGGAGAAACTACATTTTGTGAAACCTTCCTTTTACTCCTATAATTCAAGATAGGAGTAGTTATGCTATTAGATAGTATGTTTCCCCAATCCATGATGTAACCTTTAGAAGCAACATCAATTAGTGGTGACCATTTCTCGGAAAATTTCTATGTATTAGGATAAGCATAGAGTCTACATAACATAGCGACTATTTGACAATAGGGAGTAAGAAGAGAATCCACTGCATACATACCCTTTTCCTCTCGCTTAAGCTTGTTAGGATCTCTTATCCATGCCCTAATAGGCTCTTATGCATGGTTGTAATCTCTCATGGATTTATCCACAAAATGTTTGTTATATTTGCACTGAGGCTGTGGCAAATGGTACATTGCACTCAAATCAATGCTAGTGAATGATATGATGAATGTTTTATTCTGTGTCATGAAATTAATTTTCGCGATGTTCAAATTTTCAAGAACCCAACGAATCATATCTGTATAAGGAAGGATTTTGGGTCGGGCTGAAATCCTATGCAAGAATGAATTGGCCAATGGCCACATCACTGTAAGTAGTATTGGAGACCAGGGTAGAATCATCAACTGCAATTTTTCTTTGTGTCTCCCTTGGTATCTCATTCTCAAACAATGTATAGATAGCTTCCCACAAGGTGCTTCCAACATTTAAAGAACAAAATATGTTAGAAAATAATCCACGCATATCAGAATTTTTAGTTTGAGGAATGATAGATTGTTGCTGAGAAACAACTTTCTTCTTTGCTTTTGCTGCTTTAGAAATTTCTTCTTCAGAATTTCGCTTGTCGAGACTAGCTTGTAATGGAAAACACAAGTCTGAGCAATACTTCTTCAGATAAAAACTTAGTGAAAATATCAAATTTCACACAATCAATTCTCTGCATTTCAATAATAAATCATAATAAAATCAAACTGTAATGAATGAAAATGATTATAATTTCGAAACCATAAATTTACCACTTTCACATATTAACTCCTAGACGTGAGTCCACGTGGGTTTGCATATATAAGCTTATTGGGAAAAATATATTGGAGGTATCATTTGGAGGAGCATTGAAAAGTTATGATATGAGCATCTTCCTATAAATCAACTTTGAAATTTAAACGGTTATAAGCGGAGACAAGAAATCATATTGGGGTTTCTATATGGGCGATGACATACCAGAGTTTTAAGGTCGAATATATTGATATGAAAGTCCCGATGGGAATATAAAATTTCTCTGGGTATCAGAGGGAAAAATATCGACGATAAATATATATCATATCTATGAGGTATCAGGATATCTGAGGTGGACAGGTATCCGAGATATTGGATATAGGAGTTGGGAGATATTGAAGATATTGGATATCAGAAGTACTGAGGATGGCACACTTTAAAAGTTACAATATTATGAGGGGTCGATATGCCAGATGAAAACTGTGTGTCCGATGGTTCTTATGATTATTTGATTAAAAAGGTGTGCATGACTTACCCTTTTAGAAAAATCCCTTTCTATAGAAATCATCAGGAAAGTTCTATTAGGGAAAGGTTTTGTCATAACTCCCTTGGAAGGAAAGTTATGATATAATGAAATTTTGATGAAAAATATTTCGATAATGCATCAATCTTGTAATAATAGGGTCTATTAGGTTTTTTGATTTATCATAACATTATAAGGGTTGAGCTTATGATATTTGAGTTCCTCTATGAGAAATTTTCAAGCTTAAGAGGTTTTATAACAAACTTAAAAATTTTCCATCTTTATTGAAAATTAAAGAGTTTTATTAGCATGAAATAAGGGTCCCCATTTTTTATTATATAACTAAAATAAAAATAAATAAGGGGTTTTTGAGTACTACAGCAATTGGCGACATACTGGGCGAAACAATTATCTTTGTAAAAGTAAATGAAATTTAAGCAACTAAGGAAAAAAACTTAGAAAGATTTAATCATTTGAAATTTATATTGATTTAAAGTAACTTTGAATAGAGAAATCATTATTTTTTAAAATTTTCAAACCTTGTTATTGATGAAAATATTTATTATCTTTGTCAATCCCCTAATCAATTATAAAGATTAAAAAAAATAACTATAGAAGGCTAGTGTTAAGATAAACTTATTTGTCACTGTTATAGCCACTACTGCCAGTAGGCATCCATAGCCTCGATAAGGTTACCATTTAACCAAATAATACCAGTATCCCATGTTGAACCTTTAATTAAACTGAGAGGGGGGGGGGGTGAATCAGTTTAATGCATTCCCAATCTTTTAAAACTTTTCATTAAGCTATTTACACCTTCATTTCATATCCAATTTAATGTGCAAGTAATCTTAGAATGCAAGCAGCAAGTATTAGTTTAATATAGCAGTAGACTTAATATGAGAGTTGCAGGTATTAAGAATATGATACATATCAGATTCAATACATAACTATCATGCACAGAGACACCAGATATAAATGGAAACCCATAACGGGAGAAAACCACATCTTATTATTGTTGTGATGCAAAGGCAAGCTTTTACTCCCTCTCACCACTGTTTTTCTACAGGCACCAACCTACAGGAGGCTCCAACCTCAATTCTGCAAGCTACAACTTGCAAGGAAGCACCAACTCCCTTCAATTTTCTGTAGGCACCAACCTACAGGAGGCTTCAACCTTTGTCAGCTACAACTGACAACTATTAAGCTGAATGTTTGCTGATTTAATCTAGATATCAGCTCTGTTCTGTATATGCTCTTCTTCTCTTAATCTTCTCTGCTTTATTCTTCTATATTCTGCATTCTTTATATCTTCTCTCTCTCTCTCTCTCACTCTTTTGAGCTTATCAAATTGATCTTATATAGGAATTCTCACAAGACTGTTTGTATTCCTCTAGGAATTCGAAATGAATGGTCATACCTCTTGGTCTTCTGCCTCCTCATTTCTTTGTCAAACTCAATTTAAAATCATAATAATATGTACAATATTTCATGCTACAGTGGAATTTTTTGTCTTTTCTTTAGGATACTTGCCTTTGCATCACAAACAATAAAAAATAATTACATCATTTACATTCAAATTCTAAATTACATATTTCAATATCACTCAGCTCCTCTTCTAAAATTTGGCTACTGGATTTTGTCTTTTTCTACTGCTGTTAAGAAACTGTTCTGCATCATCTTTGTTTACTATCATTTGTACATTTCACCTGTTCACTGCTCTTCTGAATCCCTGTATTTTTCTTGTTCATTCCAGTTATATAACAGCTGTATGTACAGCTGTCTTTTAGTCAAACTTAAATATAACTCTGCGTTTTTATAAACCCTTTTTAATCACATGGATATATCAGTGCTCCCAATATTTACCATATGACATCAACTGTATAATATTTGGTTTCATTTTACAGGAAACACTTTGCCTTATTAAAAAAAAAATATCTTCTCCCACTTTTTAATTGCATTCAAAGTTTCATGTCCAACCATTTTTTTGTTGGAATGTAATTTCCAACTGCCACCAAGTCGCAGGCGGCTGCATCGTCGCTCAACGCAGAGGTTTAAAAAGCGCACAGGTTGGCAGAGATCAACGGAGTGCGGGGGGTCAAACAACACGGAGGTTAATGGGATGTGTACCCCCCGTAGTTGACCAATTGATCAGGCATTGACCGCAAATCAACGACCAATATTTACTACGGGGCCTCACCCCAGCTGCTGCGTACGGAAAGATAGGAGCCCCCGTAACCTTAATATATATCAATGCAAATACCCCGGTGTCGAATATGAATATATATATATATATATATATATATATATATATATATATATATATATATATATATATATATATATATATATATATATATATATATATATATATATATATATATATATATATATATATATATGATCAACCTTATCATATAACCCTCGGTGATAAATATTTAAATTATATTGTATTTAATCCATTACACAAGTTAATATGTCTTCGTCGTTATACATAAGTTCTTTTATACTCCGTCGGGCTTTATACTAAATTAATAACCCAACTTCATTATGTATATTTCCGTCGGGCCCACAATGCCATCAACCGCCAATCGAATGCACACAACATACATGACTTATCGTCCACGCACCTTTATTAAATCTCATGCAAGTCCTATGATCGCCCACCGTTGGATAGCCTTTGCCCAGATTAACGGATCTTATTCATTTCGCTGGGCGTCTTTCGCCGATCATTAATGCGCGAAATTTCATTTTAATCAAAACCGCTTGGGACACGCGCCGATTCCTGTATGGAATTGCTCCACACTCCAGGAATACCACTTAATGTTGAAAGGCGGTGCAGAATTGGGGAAATCCACTCTCCAAAACCACTCGCGGGTTCCACAGTGTTTAACCAAAGTTAATGCGAGTTACGTTCTCCCTCGCATTCGTTGACTCCGGGTTCCGATCCTTTATGATTTCAATTATATATATATATATTCTTTGATAAGACTAGAACTGTTTCTCAAGAGAGTATAAAGAGAGATAAGAGATACATATATATATATATATATATATATATCTTTTTTAAAATCTATAGCCCGCCTTTTTATAGGCTCTGTTGTATTTTTCTTATATGTGTACTTTGTCATGAAATCTCATTCACCTCTCTTCAATTCTCAGAAGGAGATCAAAACCCTTATTTCAAATTACTGGCAGTGCTTGCGCTGACCTCAATATGACCAAGGCACATACAGTTTGGGAGATTCACGCAGGAGTATCACCAGTAAATACCAATATTCTCCATCCCGATTTATCCAACTGATATACAGTTACACTGAGACCATTTCCTCAGATGATTCGAGCAAGAATACATATAGAACTCATATACAGTTCTTCCTATACAGATATGTGTATATATACAGGTGGTAGATCTCAAACAAACCCTTATAGTTTCGTAATAAGCCAGATATTCCATTCAATGGCTATTATCCTCCTATTCTGTTGCTGAAGAGGTTCTCTGCCTCTCTCCAGCTCTCGGGCTCTCCCTCTCCAGTCCTCTTCTACCATTTTAAGCAATGTTCCAACTCATCCCCAAGCATATTAATTCATCTGCAACCTGTATTACACCCCTAATTCATGAATAAACCTCTGTATTGCTTCTGCTTCAACTGCTACCTCTCTGTCTCTTTGCCATCTCCTTGCAACTGTTCCTGTCTCTACATCTGTTACCTCCTTTGCCATCAATGACAACATTTCCAACAGTCTCCCCCTTTGGCATTGATGGCAATACTTTTTCTCCGTTTGCCTGCTCTTTCTGCTGTTGTTTGCTCATCCTCCCCCTTTGACATCAATGGCAAAGGTCTACTTTTTGCATTTCCTATCTCTGAGTTATGTTTAGGCCCTCTTCTGCATCCTGCTCCATAGTGATGTAAAATACTTGTTGAGAGAACACTTTGAATTTGAATGTACACTATAAATTGATACAGTTCTAGGGTAATAGCTTGGTGTTCTTTTGCTTTAATCCTTTGATCCTGAGGACCTGATTCATGTTTTCCTTGCTGGCTGTTCTCCCCCTAGAATGATATTTTCATTTTTTTCTCCCCCTGAAATTGTGCTTTCTCTTTATATCAGAGAGTAGCATCTGCAGATACTACCCCTAGTTTATCTCTCAAGTATTCGAATGGTTCTCTTGCAAGTGGTTTAGTAAATATATCTGCTCTCTGTTCTTTTGTTGGTACATAGTCTAGTTTTACTATCTTCTGAGCCACTTGTTCTCGGAGGAAATGATACTTGATTGGTATATGTTTAGTTTTTCAGTGAAGTATAGGATTTTTAGATATACTTATAGCACTTGTATTATCACATTTGATTGAAATAGGCTCATCAATGCTCACCTTCATGTCTTGAAGAGTTTTCTTCATCCACATGACTTGTGTACAACATCCTGCTGCTGCTATATATTCTGCTTCAGCTATAGACAGTGAGATGGATGTTTGTTTCTTGCTTAACCATGCAACCAGGCTTTCTCCTAGATAGAATGCACCTCCACTTGTACTTTTTCTGTCATCCACACAGCTGGCCCAATCTGCATCTGTGTATGCTGTTAAAGTGAAGCTTTTTCCTTTAGGATACCAAAGCCCATACTGTGTAGTTCCTTGTAGATATCTGAATATTCTTTTGATTGCAAGAAGATGATTTTTTTTAGGTGCTGCTTGATATCTAGTCACTAGTCCTACTGTTAGCATCATGTCTAGTCTTGAAGCTATCAAATATAGTAGGCTTCCTATCATGGATCTGTAGAGTTTTTGGTCTACATCTGCAGACCCATCATCATCACACAGCTTGCATCCCGTGATAATGGGGGTAGTCACACATTTGCAGTCCTCCATTTTGAATCTTTTCAGCATTTCTTTTAAGTATTTTTCTTGAGAGATGAATGTGCCTGTGTTCTTTTGCTGAATTTGCAGTCCCAAGTAGAAACTGAGTTCTCCAATCATAGACATTTCAAACTATGTTTTCATCTCATCAGCAAACCCTTTTGCTAGTTCATCTTTGTTGCTTCCAAACATAATATCATCAACATACACTACAACAATCAGGAGTTCATTTTCATGGGCTTTTATATATAGATTGTTGTCTACTCCACCTCTTTTAAAAACCTATTTTTGCAAATATTTATCCAGTCTTGAGTACCAATCACGAGGAGCCTGTTTCAGTCCATATAGGGCCTTTTTCAGTTTGCATACATAGTCTTCTTTATCTGTCAATGAGAAACCTTCTGGTTGTTCCATGTACACTTCTTCTTCTAGATCGCCATTAAGAAAAGCAGATTTTACATCCATTTGATATACCTTGAAATCTTGGTAGCATGCAAATGCCAAGAACATTCTGATAGCTTCCATTCTGGCTACAGGGGCAAATGTTTCATCATAATCAAGTCCTTCTATTTGTGAGTATCCTTTGCAGACCAGCCTAGCTTTATTCCTGATTACTTGTCCTTGCTCATTCATTTTGTTTTTGAATACCCATTTTGATCCTATGACATTTTTCTCAGTAGGTCTAGGAACTAGTTCCTAGGTATTGTTTTTCTCAATTTGGTCCAATTCTTCATTCATTGCATTTACCCAAGACTTTTCCTTGCTGGCTTCTTCAAATTTCTTTGGTTCTATTTGTGACAACATGGCTATGTATACTTCTTCTGTCTGTTCAATTAGTTGCCTTCTTGTTTGCACTCCTACATTCTTGTCTCCTATGATTTGATCTTCTGGATGGTTCTTTTGAGTGTATCTTGAGGGGGTTTTTGAGTTCAGTCCAGCATCTTCTGATGTTTTTCTTGTTTCATCATCATTTTGATCTTCTTCTTCATTGTTTTCCGATGTACTGCATCAGTCTGTATCTCTAGTATTGTTTGGAAGTTCTTCATCAAATCTCACATCAATACTTTCAACTATCTTCCGAAGGGTCTTGTTGTAGCACATGTACCCTTTGCTTTTGGAAGCATATCCTAGAAATATCCCTTCATCTGCTCTTGCATCAAATTTGCCAAGATTTTCATCATTATTCTTTATGTAACACTTGCTTCCAAAGATTCTGAAATGTTTGATTGAGGCTGGATTTCCATGCCATAGTTCATAGGGAGTCTTGTCACTGCTTGGCCTTAAGTGAGCTTTATTAAGGATATGTACCGCTGTGTGCACTGCTTCTGCCCAGAAGGTTTGAGCAATATTATTCTCTTGCATCATAGCTCTTGCTATTTGTTGTACAGACCTGTTTTGTCTCTCTGCTACTCCATTCTGCTGAGGTGTCCCTGCAATAGTAAATTGTTGCTTTATTCCATGTTCATTACATAGGTTTTCAAAGTCATAATCAGTGAATTCACCTCCTCTGTCTGATCTGATGCATTTCAGCTTGCATCCTGTCTGATTTTCTGCTAATGCTTTAAATGTTTTGAATTTGTCCAGAGCTTCCGATTTATTCTTGAGAAAAGCAACCCATGTCATTCTATAGAAATCATCTATTATCAGCATAAAGTAGGACTCTCCACTTGGTGTTTTAGTTCTTGCAGGTCCACACAGATCCATGTGCACAAGTTGCAGTGGTCTTCTTGTTGATAACTCTTCTTTAGATTTAAAGGATGTGCGAGTTTGTTTCCCCAACTGAAAAGATTTGCATATTGTGTTTGAGGGCCTTTTTATTTCTGGCATATCTCTGACAGCTTTCTTCTTGCTCAGTCTAATGATATGGTCAAAGCTGAGATGTCCCAATCTCTTATGCCATAACCATGACTCCTCGAGTTTTCTAAGATGGCAGGCTTCATCCTCCTCTCTCACTATGTACACATTACTCTCTGTTCGAACACCTTTGAGTAGAGTTTTTCCTGTTGTGCTTGATCTGACTACACAATCTTGTGCTCTAAAGAGAACTTCATAGCCTTTGTCACACATCTGACTGACACTCAGAAAATTTGCTTTCAGCCCATCTACAAATAGTACATCTTGGGCCTTTCCTCTTCCATTATCTATGCTGACTGAGCTTTTTCCCTTGATCTTACCTGATTTATCATTGCCAAAAGTAACATTGCCAGATTTATTTTCATCAAAAGTTATAAACTTGCTTTTGTCTCCAGTCATGTGTTTTGAGCAGCCACTGTCCAAATACCATTGACTCTTCAAATCTTGAGCAGTTAAAGCCAAGTCACATTTATTCACCTTCTTTATCCACTGGAGGCCCCCTTTTGTTTGTTATCTTTTGTGAGGTGATGAATTATATCCTTTTAGAGAACACTTGGAAGATATATGTCCAACTTGATTGCATATACAACATTTGATTATAGTTTTTGCAGAATTGTGAGCATGAAAAAAATTGCTTTGAATCATAAACCTCCTTGAGGTATTGAACATCAGTCTTTGTCCATACTTTCTACATTCAATAATTCTATGGCCAAAATCCTTACAATAAAAACAATAACCATAGAAATTACTTGCATACCTGATGTAAGGTTGTCTCTTCCATGCTTGCAATTTTTGTCGGTTTGAATCATTCCTCCTTGCATGACAATATGCAGCAATGTGTCCCGGCTTGTGACAGACATAACAGGTGGCATTCTTCATAGGAGGCAAGAATCTCCTTTGATGGCTTCCAAATTTGATATAATCAGGAATATATGATCCTTTCTATGTTGTCTTAGTATTTGTTACAATATTTGTTATTAGAGGTTTCTTTTGATCTCTGTCTTTCTCATTACATGTTTCTTCCTTTGTAGGAATTATTTGAGCTGCTTCATCATCCTTCTTTGCTTTCACAAAAATTATATTTTTGTTTTCCTTTTCTTTGCCTTTACTTGATTCTCCTTCATAGCCTATCCCAATTTTTATTAGAGGAGATCTTTGAGCATCCAAGATTTCATTCAATTTACCAGAACTTGTCATTTGAGAAGGGTATATAGAAACTTTCTGTTGAGCACTTTCTAATTTCCTTCTCAGACACAGAATTTCTTCTTCCATCTTCTCTTGTTCTTGAGTTTTATCTTTTATTTGCTGAAGTAACATATCTTCTATCTTCTTGGCTTCTTCAAGCTTTACCTTCAGCTGCATGAGGACGTCTGAATTTTGTTCTTCTTTCACACATTTGAGGAGAATCTCTTTTTGTTTTCTGCATTTTAGTTTGAGTCTGTCAATCTCCTCCAGAGCACTTCTTAGCTCCCCCTCAAGATCGACTTCCCCTTCTTCTTCTTCTTCTAGCAAGATTCCTTCAAGATATTCTATGGCCATCAGGTTCCCTCTTCTCCTGAGGGTTCATCTGAGTCTTCAGATGCACTGCTGTCTTGCTGAGCATAGAAGGATTTTCTGCTGAATTTATTTCCTTTCTGCCAATTCTTTGATGTGTCTTTCTCTGATTCTTGACCTTGATTTCTTACTTTCTTGTGAGGACATTTAGCAACATAATGTCCAACTCTTCCACAGTTAAAGCATTTAAAATGAAGTTTACCTTTGTATCTACCTGAGCCTCTATCCAATTTCTTGACAAATTTAGCCTCTTCTTAATCAGAGCAGGAGCATATGTCTTCCTTTTCTTCTTTCTTCTTTTCTGTTTTGAATGCTGCCTCCCTTGTACTTGGCTTCTTCTGTGGGAGCCTCATCTCATATGCTGTAAGATTTCCTAGTAGCTGGTTCATGGTCAAGGTCTCCCAATCAACTGTTTCTTCTATTGCAGACACATTGGGATTGAATCTAGATGGAAGAGATCTTAGAATCTTTTGTACAATTATACCTTCTGGTATTGTTTCTCCAAGAGCTTTCATACTGTTAACAATTTCTGCAATTTTTAAGAAGAAGCTGCCAACATCTTCATCATCATTCATTTTTAAATTTTCAAACTGGGCTCTATATACTTGAAGTTTGGCAGTCTTAACCTTTTTATTTCCCTCATGGATATTCTCTAGAGTGTCCCACATATCTTTGGCAGTCTTACTCTGCATTATTTTGATAAACTCAGCTTCACATAGTCCATTTAATATTGCATTCATTGCTTTTGCATTAGCTACAAAGCTTTCTTTAGCTTCTTTCTCTGTATCAGTTGACTTTGTGACATATCCAATTTCCACAGCATCCCAAACTTCTAATCCTAAAGACATTATATAAGCTTTCATTCTTATTTTCCAAAAGGCATAATTTGCACCTGTAAAGAAAGGGGCTTTATTGGTTGAGCTTCCTTCTTGAATTGCCATCTTGAGAGCCTAGGATCTCCTTTCAGTTGTTAGACTGATATACAAGGAACTTGGTTCTGATACCAATTGTTGAACCTTTAATTAAACTGAGAGGGGGGGGGGGGGTGAATCAGTTTAATGCATTCCTGATCTTTTAAAACTTTTCATTAAGCTATTTACACCTTCATTTCATATCCAATTTAATGTGCAAGTAATCTTAGAATGCAAGCAGCAAGTATTAGTTTAATATAGTAGTAGACTTAATATGAGAGTTGCAGGTATTAAGCAGATGATACATATCAGATTCAATACATAACTATCATGCACAGAGACACCAGATATAAGTGGAAACCCATAACGGGAGAAAACCACATCTTATTATTGTTGTGATGCAAAGGCAAGCTTTTACTCCCTCTCACCACTATTTTTCTGCAGGCACCAACTTATAGGAGGCTCCAACCTCAATTCTGCAAGCTACAACTTGCAAGGAAGCACCAACTCCCTTCAATTTTCTGTAGGCACCAACCTACAGGAGGCTTCAACCTTTGTCAGCTACAACTGACAGCTATTAAGCTGAATGTTTGCTGATTTACTCCAGATATCAGCTCTGTTCTATATCTGCTCTTCTTCTCTTAATCTTCTCTGCTTTATTATTCTATATTCTGCATTCTCTATATCTTCTCTCTCTCTCTCTCTCACTCTTTTGAGCTTATCAAATTGATCTTATATAGGAATTCTCACAAGACTGTTTGTATTCCTCTAGGAATTCGAAATGAATGGTCATACCTCTTGGTCTTCTGCCTCCTCATTTCTTTGTCCAACTCAATTTAAAATCATAATAATATGTACAATATTTCATGCTACAGTGGAATTTTTGTCTTTTCTTTAGGATACTTGCCTTTGCATCACAAACAATAAAAAATAATTACATCATTTACATTCACATTCTAAATTACATATTTCAATATCACTCAGCTCCTCTTCTGAACTTTGGCTTACTGGATTTTGTCTTTTTCTACTGTTGTTAAGAAAATGTTCTGCATCATCTTTGTTTACTGTCATCTGTACATTTCACCTATTCACTGCTCTTCTGAATCCCTGTATTTTTCTTGTTCATTCCAGTTATATAACAACTGTATGTACAACTGTCTTTTAGTCAAACTTAAATATAACTCTGCGTTTTTATAAACCCTTTTTAATCACACGGATATATCAGTGCTCCCAATCTTACCATATGCCATCAACTGTATAATCTTTGGTTTCATTTTACAGGAAACACTTTGCCTTATTAACAAAACAAATATCTGCTCCCACTTTTTAATTGCATTCAAAGTTTCATGTCCAACCATTTTCTTGTTGGAATGTAATTTCCAACTGCCACCAAGTCGCAGGCAGCCGCATCGTCGCTCAACGCAGAGGTTTAAAAAGTGCACAGGTTGGCAAAGATCAACGGAGTGCGGGGGGTCAAACAGCGCGGAGGTTAACAGGATGTGTACCCCCCGTAGCTGACCAATTGATCGGGCATTGACCACAAATCAACGACCAATATTTACTACGGGGCCTCACCCCAGCTGCTGCGTATGGAAAGATAGCAGCCCCCGTAACCTTAATATATATCAATGCATATACCCAGGCGTCGAATATATATATATATATACGATCAACCTTATCATATAACCCTCGGTGATAAATATTTAAATTATATTGTATTTAATCCATTACACAGGTTAATATGTCTCCGTCGTTATACATAAGTTCTTTTATACTCCGTCGGGCCTTATACTAAATTAATAACCCAACTTCATTACGTATATTTCCGCCGGGCCCACAATGCCATCAACCGCCAATCGAATGCACACAACATACATGACTTATTGTCCACGCACCTTTGTTAAACCTCGTGCAAGTCCTGTGATCGCCCACCGTTGGATAGCCTTTGCCCAGATCAACGGATCTTATTCATTTCGCTGGGCGTCTTCCGCCGATCGTTAATGCGCGAAATTTCATTTTAATCAAAACCGCTTGGGACACACATCGATTCCTGTATGGAATCGATCCACACTCCAGGAATACCACTTAACGTTGAAAGGCGGTGCAGAATTGGGGAAATCCACTCTCCAAAACCACTCGCGGGTTCCACAGTGTTTAACCAAAGTTAATGCGAGTTACGTTCTCCCTCGCATTCGTTGACTCCGGGTTCCGATCCTTTATGATTTCAATTATATATATATATTCTTTGATAAGACTATGGTTCTGCCTCCAATATATATATATATAAATTCTTTATGGTAACGCAGAGTTCCGCTCTTTTATAGGCTCTGTTGTATGTTTCTTACATGTGTACTTTGTCATGAAATCTCATTCACCTCTCATCAATTCTCAGAAGGCGATCAACACCCTTATTTCAAATTACTGGCAGTGCTTGCGCTGACCTCAATATGACCAAGGCACATACAGTTTGGGAGATTCACGCAGGAGTATCACCAGTAAATACCAGTATTCTCCATCCTGATTTATCCAACTGATATACAGTTACACTGAGACCATTTCCTCAGATGATTCGATCAAGAATACATATAGAACTCATATACAATTCTTCCTATATAGATATGTGTATATATACAGGTGGTAGATCTCAAACAAACCCTTATAGTTTCGTAATAAGCCAAATATTCCGTTCGATGGCTATTATCCTCCTATTCTGTTGCTGAAGAGGTTCTCTGCCTCTCTCCAGCTCTCGGGCTCTCCCTCTCCAGTCCTCTTCTGCTATTTTAAGCAATGTTTCAACTCATCCCCAAGCATATTAATTCATCTGCAACCTGTATTACACCCCTAATTCATGAATAAACCTCTGTATTGCTTCTGCTTCAACTGATACCTCTCTGTCTCTTTGCCATCTCCTTGCAACTGTTCCTGTCTCTGCATCTGTTACCTCCTTTGCCATCAATGACAACATTTCCAACATCCCATCCACTTATAGTAATTCTTTACGAGTATTAATTTTATTTTCTTTTAATTTTTTCTTCAAGTTTCTTGAAATCCACTATCCTCGTTTGGTGGCCAAAAATTGATAATGTCATTCACAGGTTATAATGAAATTGAACAAGACGGCTTGTGATGAGACCTCTTTTCTTACAATTATGTAGCCATAAGCCATTATCCTGTCTTGGTGACCAGTAGTGATAATATCAATATCATTAGTTTCCTATGATCATGGTAAGTTGGCTCATGATGAGACCCCTTATCTTTAAATTTTTAGATATTTTTGAATTACACTCTAAAAATGTAAAATGAGTGGATGGGGAGGAAAAATTACTCCTTAAGAGTTTTGGATGACATTTAAAGTCATAAGATGCTAAAAATTCAAAATATCCTTTTTTAAAAGATACTTCTCATGAATGATCAAAGGATAATGAGATCTTTTAATGTTTCAAGTGATGAAATATTTACAAACTAATGGATATAAATATTTCAGAGATTATAATAAAAGAAATATTAAACTTCAATGTTATAATTTATTTCCCAATATGAAGTCAACATAGTATTACCCAAGACCACTAAGCTAAAGATACTAATATGTAAATATAATTATTTACATATTTATAGTAGAACAAGTATTTTCAAGATATATATTTTTTAAAACTAGCCCATTAACGGGAAGGACATCCTTCTTTCCTTGCAAATATTGAAAGATAAATGTTGATGGGACTAGTTTCTCAATAATCTGAAATGGGGCGAGCCATAGTATTTGGAATTTAGTGTGTTTACCTTTTTTTCATTGGCCTTATCCCATTTCATAACTAAGTCACTGATTTCAAAAATTTATCACTTACTGAACTTGTATCAAACGAAGATTTGACCAATTACTGGTGGTGAGTATGAGTTTGTTTAGATTTATCTCTCTCTCTCTCTTTTTAAAATTTGAGAAATTAGTAACTGTAAAGAAGAGCAAGGTTGTTCCTCTATAGATTGCACTAATGTTAGCGAAGGAAGAGCTAGATTGGGAGGTAAGATAAATTATTTTCCATACACTAAGAGATTAGGGGAAGTGCCTAGAGAGGTTTTATGAGTAATTATGTCAGCCCATAGGGAAACAATTAGAGATTTGTGCCAATTCTTTTGATTTTGTTGAATAGTTTATTTAATGATCCTTATGAGGTTTTTATTGGTAGATCCACTAAGCCATTTCCTTGTGGATAGTGATTTGCAGAATATTTGAGTTTAAAGCATCTCTTGAGAGAAAATACAATAATAACATTTCCAGGAATATAAGATGCATTGTGAAACATAAGGTAAAAAAGAGGCCAAACTTGGTGATTATAAATTGATCAATAAAACCAATCAGAGTTTCAGAATTGACCACCTTCAGTGGTATTGCTTCCACCCACTTGGTGAAATAGTCCGTAGTAGTCAAAATGTACTTATGTTTTTTAGAAGAGTGAGGAACGATCTCACCTATAACATCCAGTCCCCATTGCTCGAAAGGTTGCTCAATGTTAACTAGTTGCAAAGGCAATTCTGGTTTCTTTTCCCTCCCTGAAGCTTTTTGGAAGACCTTGCATTTTCTGACATAACCATGAGCATCTTTGAATAAAGTCAGCCAATAGTAACTAGCATGTAGGATATTATGAGCAGTAGTGTCTCCACTAAAATTTCCACTAGCTATTCCATCATGTACTTCATGCAACACTTTTTCTGTTTCAGGTTTCTATAGACTTCTTAGTAAAACAAAATCATAACTCCTTCTAAACAAGACATTATTGACAAGTTGATACTGGTTAGATTTAAGCCTCAAAGCTAATTTTATTTTGTAATTGAGTTCTACTGGAACATAACCATTTTTCAAATAAAAAATCAAATCAACATATTGAGATTAAATGTTAATGGGATATACCTCTGAAACTTGAACAATGTTACATGAATCTTCTCTGGCTGAATTTTCAAGAGCTCCAGTTATTAATTTGCAAAAACCTTGACCTTTGATTATTTTAGCTAGATTTATCTCCAAGTCATATTCTTGCAAAGTAGTAACCTAATTAGCCTTTTTTTCTCCTAATTATTTTTGAATAAGAAATTTCCTAACACTTGGGAAAGGAACTATTACTTTCGTATGTGATTTTTGGAGAAAAGGTATAAAATGCTTTAATGAATTAAAAATTGAATTTTTTTTTTTCCCACACCAAAATAATTTAATTGAACCCCTTGTAAATTAGAACTAAAGAAGGAAATGGGGGCGTCAACTTGTTATTCATTTGGTTGGGTCAATATTGCTGCATAGGACTGTTCAGAAGCAAAAGTGTATAGAACAAATTGTTTATAAAAATCAGGAGTTTATGATGGCCTTATTTATTGATTTAAAAGCCTTTCTTTCAGTTTGTCCCCATTTATAGACTGTTTTATTTTTTATCATGATTTGTAAGGGTAAGACAATATGTGAAAAAGAAGGAACAAACCATTTAACAAAATTTATCTTACCAAGAAAAGTTTGCATGGATTTTTTGTTGTGAGGTAAGGGGATTTCTAATATTTCTTTGATTATTTCATGAACTATGCAAATTCCTTCCTTGGAAACAATAAAGCCTAAAATATTACCTTCAATATCAGAAACAAATGAATTCTTAGGATTCAAGGAGATTCCAAACTTTCTACATCTTTCAAATATTTATTTTAGATCATGAAGATGATTAATCCTCTTTTTTGAATAAATTGTGATGTTTTCTAATTACCCAACAACCGATTAATTGATCAAACCTTTGAAGGTGACGTGCATTGCTCTCTGGAATTTAGCTCATTCATTAATCAATCCAAAAGGCATATTTTGATAAGCATATGGTCCCCATTTGGTTCTGAATGTAGTTTTCAGACTATTTTTTAGGATGGACAAGGATCTGATTATAACTTGAAAAACCATCTAGGAATGACATCAGTTATGAACATGCGATAGATTGTAAAATTTGTTCCATCAGAGGAAAAGGAAAGTTATCCTTTTCACATGTGTTATTTAAATTACTAAAATATATGAAAATTATAATGTCTCCATTCTTTTTTCTGATTAGCACAAGATTTGAAATCCATTTGGAAAGTTTGACCAGGAATTTTTTTTTGGATTTGAGTAGCTTATTTAATTCGATCTTAATTTGAGCCTCTAGATTGGGGTGAATATTTCTAATTTTTTTATTAATTGATTTTACATTTGGCGACATAGCTATGGTGTGTTGAATGATAGATATGTCATATGTTTTAAGATCATCATAACTCCAAGCAAAAACATCCTTTTATTTTTTCAATAGATGGATGAAAGAAGATCTTTCATTTGGTATAATTCCAAGGCCTAAATTGATGTTTTGAGGTTTATGATCATATTCTAGGTTAATCAATTTAAATATTAAGGTATATCTTTGAAGTTTGCAATTGGTCACCCTTTTGAATCTATCTTTTAGATCATATAAGTCTTCTAATTTTACTACAGGCTTGGGAAAATTATTCCCCTCAGAAGATTTGTTTTGGTGCCTATCATGCTCATATTCATCAATGATATGATCATAATAAGAACCTTCGGAAGTTAAAAAACTTAGTATGTCATTGTCATCATTAAATACACGCTAGCTAGTTATGTTATCTAGAATGGATGGACGAAAAATTGACTCAATTGAAAATATATGAGGACTAAAATCTTCGAGTGGAATGAGCCTAGAAGCAACATTGGCTAGGATATCAACACTATCATTCTATAATATTGGGATTGGATCTATATGGAATGCAGTGAAATGAGAAGTTACATCTTGGATCAAATATTGATAATGTTTGAGGTGATTAGAAACACAATGGATAGTGTTTCCGACTTACTTTATGACAATCTATGAATCACCAAAAACTTTAATATACTTGACATCAAGACTAATGTCCTTGTGAAAGCCTTGTACAAATGATTTATATTCAACAATATTGTTGGTGCAATAAAATTCCAATCAGTAGGCGAGCATAATTGTTTCTTCATCAGGATTCACTAGGATGCAACCAGCTCCTGCACCATCATTAGATTTTGATCCATCAAAGTAAACAATCCAAAACAAATTAGCACACTTATTTACAGGATTTTCTACAATATTGATACATCTAGATGAATCTGTTTGAGAAACAAATTCGATCTGAGATGAAACACAATCAAATAAAAAGGGAAAGTTCCGCTTTGGAAAAATACCAAAGAAAGGTTCAAGAGAATAATTTACAAGAATATTATTTGTGAATACTACTTGTTCATTTTATTTATCAAAATCAGTCACAAATTACTTCATATGATTTTCCCTATCAACACGCATTTTATTAGGTTTTCACAATTATAGGGAAGCCAAAGATGCGACCAATCATTTGCAAAGTAAAGATGTAGTTTCTCACACCAATCCCCGCTTAAAATAATACCATAGAATTCAGGGATGTCTGCAACCAAAATATCAATTATTTGACAAAATTTTGGATTTGAAGATAATCTAATAAAAAATAATTCATCTCTCCTAAATTTTTTACTTTTGACCTATCTAATTGGACAATTTGAACAACATATTTCTAAGGTGAAATATTCAATTTGAGACAAACTGAATAAGGCATGATATTTGATGATGCACCAGAATCTACTTAAAAGAGTTATGACATTCTTATTAAAAATTTCAAAAGTCAAAAGAAAAGGAGGAGTATGAAAATCTGATCTTTCTCCATTTAAAATAGCATCGGACGAATCAATCTTATCTGTAGGAGCATTCAGAGGATTTCCTTTTACTTTTGAGGCTTTTGCAGTAATAACAGTAGAAGGTAATGAAGATGCAACAACTGTAGTTAATTCATTGAGTAACAATTTTTGTTGTTGTTTCAATTTATTGACCTCATATAATAAAATATTGGCTTTAGTCTTTTTCATGTCTTCTACAATATTATATTCAATTATATCCAAAGCTATTAAAGTTTTATATAATGAGATAGACTTGTAAGTATTTGGAGCATAATCAAAATATTGAGTAGCAGTATTTTTAACCATCCCTTTTTATTTAGTAGGAGTAGGGGACTTTTTAACCATACCTTTTTAACCATAATTTTTTGGAGAAGTCTGAGCAGGTCCCTTACTTCTGGTACTCACTGGTAATGCTTCCTCTTCCTCTTCATTTTTTTAAGTGGTTAGAATGAAGTACCATAAACCATGAGCTTCAACTATTTCATATTCTTGATCTTCATCAATAGATGAGGCAGTTTCCTCTTCTTCATTATCTTCATCAGATTCTGCATTTGATATATCAACAAAAGGTTATGATTGTGATGACTGATTCCTTTTGAAAGGCCGAAAGGAATTTCTTGAAGACTCAACAACCTATTTCTTGATCTCAACAATTTCATTAGACATTGACTTCAAAACCTTTTGTAATCCTTCTAAATCATAAGTATCTTTGGGAAGTCTTTTTCTTGGATTCATACTTAAAAGTTAATTTTTTGGTTTGCTTTCTTTCTTCGGTATCAACTTTATTATCAAGGATCAAGAATCTCTTTTCTACAAATAGAGCTTCTTTAATGTTATAAAGTAATACTATTTTATTAGCTCTATCTATGAATATAGGTAGATTTGAAGGAATAGCACTAATGTACCATTCAATTTGCACATCAGTACCAAGTTTGGAAGTTTTTTGGGATTTTATTTAACAATTTATTAAATCTTTAGTTGAAGTCCTTAATTTTCTCATTTGGGTTGGTCTTGAGATTTGACAAATCGTTACTTATGGTAGCATTTGTTCAATCATCTCCAAATTTAACCAAAAACTGCTCCTCAAACATATCCCAACTTGTAATTGATCCAACATGTAATCAGAAATACCAAGACCTTGCAGATCCTTCTAACATATAAGGAAAAAGTCTGCAAACACAATATTCTTTTGAGACTCCATTAAGATTAATGGATAACATAAAATTATGAAGGTGTTCCTCTCCAGGAAAACCATCATCTGGGTTAAATTTAGGCAACCATCTCTCTGGATGTTTAGGAAGGGGATGTAATGGTGCTACCATTTATACTTCCCCTGGGTTCTTCCATAATCGATTAGCCATTCTTTGAGTAGTAGGTCCAAAAGAAATTGTACTTAAAGCAAAGGTTGTAGAAGGATTTACAGTTGAAGATGATGCCCTTGTAGTACTAGCTGTTTGTGAAAGAATAATGTAAGTGGAAGTATGAGAAAGAGAATGATAGGAAGAAGTTAAAGGACTTTGAGAAGAAATGGGGTTGAGAGAAGGAGTTTTAGGTGGAGAAGATGAGGTAGCCTCACTAACTAAATATTATTATTCTGAAGTGTCTTTATTTCTATGGTGAGTGGGTAATGGGAATTCAAATGGTTTGATGCCAAGCTTTTCACTCTGAGATCTAGTACAAACTCTAGAAGATTTAAAGGATGAGAAGACACTTCCTTTAGAAAAATCAGTTCGAGCAACATTTTGTCTACATATGGAAATTCCTTCCAATCTATGAATTAAATTTTGTAGCTCAGGTGTCTCTGAAATTGGTTTTGTCTAGGTGGAAGTCTTATATTTTTGCTTTGGAACTGAGATAGGAGATTGAGTGGCTGATTGAATAAATTTAGATCTAGAATTCATATATTTAGAATGTGATGTTGAAGCTAGTGGAGATTTTGAGGAAGAATTCTCTTTAGAGGGCCTTTAGATTTAAGAGAAGAATTTTTTTCCATTCATAGTTTGATGGCCCTCCTTCTAGTGCCAAAAATTTTGAAGGCTCGAAATGTCTACCTCAACATTGGGGGAAAACCACCTAGTTAGGACCTAAGAGCAGACCCTTATCCGTTTGGGATGGTGGCTCTGATTGGGATTATGGGACTAGTTTCCCTTTAAAACAAAATTATAAATAGGATGAGGTATAAATATAGTGATTTGATGTGATTAAAACTAGAAACAGTAATTACTTAGACTTAATATCTATCCCAGGAAAACTGATCTATACATATGTGATTTAAAAGGTTTTCATAAGAAATATGAAAATATATATTACCATATGATTATGAAGTTGAAATAGAAAATGATAGCTTAATTTAACTAAATAGTTAATTAAATTGGTTGATAAAACCTATCAGATATATATAATATCTCGTTGTTTATGCATAAAACATAAAATTTCAATCACATATATCAGTAGTGAAAAATATATGATTGTTATAACATATGTATGATAAACATAATAAAATTACCATTCAACTCTTGAACAAAGAAATAACAAACAAATAGTAGTACCCAATATATCGTTACTCTGCGCATGAGAAAAATGATAGTGGTTCAGGTTTCTATTAAGGAAAACATAAGTTACAATAGTGAAAGCATAAGCCTTCTTTCCAAAATTCAGAACCCCCTTTCTAATTACAAAATGGAAGGGATTTACAGTGCATTGAAAAATGCAAATATAACTGAATAATAAAAGAGATTCAAGCAGTTTTAACAAACAACACTAAATTAAACCAAAGGGGATATATTTAGACTTTGTTACAACAAATCCTCTAGGTCTGTGAAGAAGATTTCCCTCCCACTCGTTGTTGTAGTTGGTAGATATATGTCATGTTCTTCAATTCAGGTGGAGTCTTCGGTTGAATCTGCATCTGGTTGATAAATATGATGTCCTTAAATGCTGGAAACATGTGAGTGGTGGTATTGAATATGAACCTAAGGATTAACCACTGAGTGTGTGCTTTGATTAACAATTTCCAATGGATTTCCATGTCGGGTTTAGATAGTTGATCAATTATTTATTCCCACTTTTTGTATGATTCCTACCACATTTTAGGAAGTAGTTTGATATTAGGCAACATTCCTTTGGGGTAGCTTGATATTAGATTTTATTTAAATAAATTATCATTGATTGTATCAATGATATTATTAGAGATATCTCTAACATTGAATATTGTTGCCTATGTATGTTTAAGATGGATATACCATTATCTAAATAAAATTTACTTATGCGACTCTTCAATTTTGGGAAGGTTAGCTAATATTCCATCGACACTGTCCTACCAAGTAAGGAAATTTATAATCTTTTCTTTAGTATCATCAAAATAGGTTCTGATATCTGATAATTAATCAACCAGGGAACTAGTTGTATGAAAAAAATCATGAATAGCGGTTAACCCTTGACAAAACAAAATTTTCCGTTGAGTAAGTAGAGTATTTATCTCTTTTGTTTCTTTCTTAAATTCAAACAATTTAGGATTAACACTTAATTTTTCAATCCTTCCCTATAATTCTTGTATATGAATGTCTCGGGCCTGCGAATCAATGCCATATTGAAATTTAAGGACATCAAAGCTTTTTTGAAGTTTCGTAACTTGTCTTTACCAATCATCGATAATATTTTGTTTCTCGATCTCGATATTATGTTATAACTACACAATTTTGTCTTCTCCTTATTTAAAAAATTGTTGTAGCTCAATGGATTTATCCATGGTTTTTATGGAATAGGTTCCCGCAAATTGAGCAAGTCTTCCAAGCTCATCCAAACGAGTGGCCAAAGAGCCTTTCCATACTACTGCAAAAGAAGCATTTCCATGAATTAAAGCCTGGGATTGATCAATTTTCCTTTTCTTCCTCTGTCTTTTGACAACTGATTTATGTTCAGGACTGTAAAATAGATCAAGGGGAGGAATTTATTCAAAGATTAATACAAAAATAGAGGTTGGGAATGCCGGTATAACTTCTAAAGGCTTGTTAGAAGCTTTTGGATTATTTTCTAAATTTTTAGATGTATCAGGAAATTACTTTTGTACACGAGTCTTCAAATATTGAGGCTTTGTATCTTTAATAACATGGTTAAATTTTTCCCATATTTCATCAAGCTTAGTATCGGGTGACTAGCTCCATCATTAGGTATAATTGGAGGGGTTAATTGTCACCTTTTTATCCTTAGTAAGTCTCTCTTTCTCACATTTTAATTATATTACGATCTTATGTTGCTAGTGTAGATTGTGCTTAAGGCTTGCCATACTTCGAATGCCTAATATGTGTTAAATTTAGGATAATCACGAAGCTATTTCACTTTTGATGAATATTTTGCAATTAAAGCTCGGAGTAGAAAACAAGGAGAGATTCTAGGGGGAATTTTCCACCTCCTTAACTCTTAAAGGCAGCCAAGGGATCTTCGAGATTCCCTCCAACAACTTGAAATCAAAGGCAACCAAGCAAGTGAGAGATCAAGTGCACTAAAGCTCCAATTCTCTTGCAGTCAAAGAGGACACATCACCTAATTTTTAGGGAGTTGTTGGTAGCTACTAGGCTTGAGCAAGAGCTCATTAGGATTCAAACTTTGAAGGAAGCTATTAGACTCTTAGCTCTTGTAATAGGTTTTTGAAACTTTTATGATTATGTAATGAGAATATGTTTTTCAATAAGATGAGTATTCAGATTGTCCTTCACTGATTTAGTTCCAAAGGGTTAGGCTTGTGGGTTAGGTCCTAATCAATTGGCCTTAGTTTCTCTTGTGTATTCATACTTATTTTTATGTCATTGTAGCTAGTTTTCTTTATGAGTTCTAGCTAGTTTTCTTACATTTCCATTCATTATTTTTAGTTTTCTTCCATTTTTCTTTGTTGTAGTGAAGCTTGCATAAATGTTGGTAGAATATCCTATAAACTTAGAAAGCTGTGTGTAAAGCCTTCCTCTCTCATCTCTTTCATTAGAGCATGAAGAGGGAAGATCTTCACCAATGGCCAAATTTTCTCTTTAGTTTATGATTCTTGGAATGAATAGTTAGGTTGCTGTAGCGTCATGAACATGTCTAGAATACTGAGTTAGATTTATGTCTGAATTCTTAAGTAGGTTTACTTTCCAAATTCAACTCATCTTTTCCATTTCCTTCATCACAGATTTTCCAATGTTTGTTACATGAACATGTAGTTTTCTTACAGGTTCCAGTAGCACAACAAAGTAGGACTTCGCCAACACCCTTAACTTCATTTCTCACCCATTAAACAACCTTCTTTTCATCAAATAACCTTCAACCTTGTTTTTTGATATTTTCACCTTCACACTATGGGCAACCCTAGAAATGCAAGATGAGCTTCTCAAGAGGTTCAGAGCTTGGAAAATGATTTGGCTATCTTCCATTCATCCAAGTACACGTTAAATCCACCTCCCCTATGCTTTTATCCATAATTTTTGGCCTCGAATTTCCCTCAAATTGTTTCCTGTAGAAATTCAGGACTTTCCTGTAGCACTATAGGAAACCTGTAGCAGAACCAGGAGTAGCACCAGTGGGAATCTCCTTAAGCCCAAAAACCATCATCAACATCATCTAGACCTGCCAAAACCATCTATACACCTTCAACCATGCATCCATGAGTTCAAAACCTTCCTTAGCCACCTTAGCGCCTTCTCTTCCTTGCTGCAAAATAATGCATTTACAAGCATAATTAGGTCATGATTATATGCATGAGTAAAAGAATGAAGTGGATAGAGTTTTTTTAGCCATTGGTCCCAACAATGTGTCAATAGATTAGCCTTCTTTCTGAAATTCAATTCAACCATTTACTTCATGAAGATACCTAGTTTGCTTCTTTTTCCTGCAATAGTTTAAATTGCAGATTTCTTTCCTTGCAGAATAGCTAGATGTATTTTATTTCTTCAGAATAGTGTTTTGATGGTTAATAGAGTAATGATTTTTATTCACTTTTAGTTCTAGGTCTAAATCATAAGTGTGACAGACTTCACTCAAAAACCTTAGAAATAACACCCTTTTGTAGGACTCAAAAGAAGATGACATGAGTAGAATGCATCTGCTGTGTATATAACACCGTCACCTCCGAGTTTGAATGAAGCCCAAGTTGATAAAGGAAAGTAGATTAGCCTTTGGGAGTTGCAACATTCTTGGTCCAATACCATGGCTCACCACTTTTTGGCGTCGTTGCTAGGGAGGTGTCTAGTAGATGCTTTGATTATGTTTTAGGATTATTTTCTGCTTTAATTTGACATGTTGTTTCAAAAATATTGAAAGAAAGACAAAAAATTCTATTTTCATGCATTGTAGGAGTAGGGATACTCAAGGGAATTTTTTACCAAAAATCCCCACATCCCCACATAGTCACCCTTCACTCTTCTTTAGTGGCTGTGAGGTTGAACAGACCATAGGTGAGCCTTTTGAAAATTTTGAAGAACCTATTGGAGAAGAAGAATAACTTGTTTCATTAGAGGAACTTGCTTCACCTATTCAAGCCATGGCTGAGGCTGAAGCCCAAGGAGTCTTTCCCATTAGAGAGATATATGGGGAAACTAAAATGAATAAAATTAGCCTCTCAACCCTTCCAAATTTCCATTGACTTACCTCTGAGGACCCTGACACATTCATGTTTGAATTTTTTGTTGTCTGTAGAACCTATAACTATGCCTTAGATGATCAAAAGATGAAGCTATTCCCATATACCCTTAAGGATGCAACCTTGCGCTGGTTCATGGGTCTACTTGGGAACAACATCACTACCTGGGCATAGATGCAAGAGGCCTTCAACAACAAGTACATGAACTACTGTAGGTCCAAGAAAACTAAATAGGAAATATTTAGGATGACTCCAGGGCTTGATGAATCCCTAGAGGACTATGAAGAGAGGTTCTAGTTAAATTATAAAAGAGCCAACTACACCTTGATCACGAATCACTTAAACTAGTACTTCTCCGAGGGGTCATGGAGGAGGCGATAGAAACCCTCGATATGTTATGAGGATGAGATATCTAATATCTGCCTTATGAGACAATCAAAACTATCTTCAGGAACCATTCTAGGGCATCTAGGAAGAAAGGCAAAGCTAGCCAAAGTATGACCAATACCCCTTCCTCTTCCACCTCCATCAGCATGAGAATGGAAATATGTTGGAGGACTTCAAGAGTGAGATGATTCCCATATTTGTGTTTCAAATGGACACAATGCATATTGAGAGGAAGCATAAAGATCCTTGGCTATATTCTGCCCTAGATGTACTAGAAAACATGCTCAAAATTAATGTCCATTAAATTTCATAGAGGTTTTCTTAGTATATGAGGAGAATCATACCACAAATAAGTGTCCCTCCTTACCTGGAATCAAATATGTATACCAAGGTTGGGAAGTAGGACCAGAGAAAATATGTTCCATAAACCAGAGAAGGCCTCAAGGTACTCGGTCATATCAATAGGGTATGTAAGATGCACCTTATTCCTATTATCACAACAATCAGAATGCACCTATGAAATATTGGTACACCCCCACTTCTCCATCCTGGCCTACACCTCCTACTTGGCCTTACAACCCTCCATATCATCCTTGACTAATGAACCAACCATTTCAACAATATGTTCCTCAATCACCTCAGTGGAACAACCCATCACAATGGTGACGACCTCAACATAATCAACCACCTGCTCTAATGCCTCCACCCCAACCTCAACCTCATATTACGCATTCTTCTCCACCCAATATTCCCCATATTCCTGCACAAGCCAATCCGAACCTGAAGAACAAACATGCACAATAGGTTTACAGTGGAGAGACATCCTATCCAACTTATGCTATTGAGATACAGGAGATTAATCTCAAGTCAGGAAGAATTCTCCTAGAAATCCATCCTCCATCTCCACCTATAGAGGTTGAGGAGGAAAAGGAAGAAAGTAGCACTCAGATCTAGCAACCTCCTTTTCCTGAGCGCTTGATCCACTCTAGTTAGCAAACCCCAAAGGAGACCGAAATTCTGGGAGAACTAAAAAAAATATTTGTAAAAATACCCCTTCTCCAGGCCATTAAGGATGCCCCTATTTACAATAGGCTCATCAAGGAAAAGTGCTTCAAGAAACTTGGGAGAACAAAGAAAGATACCCCCACCATCAATGTAGTAGGACAATTGTTCGACCTAATGTTGGGAAGGGTGATCTTCCAAAAGTACCTGGACCCTAGTAGTCTAGTTGTAGATGTGCACATAGATGGTGTCATAGTCCCCAATACTCTGATTGATCTCGAGGCTACCATTAATGTAATGACCAGGGAAACTATGCTTAAACTCAACCTCCAATGGAATTTGAGGAAAACCACAACAGTTATGCAACTTGCAGATCAGTCCATAGTAACTTTGGAAGGAATTTTTGAGGATGTTATGGTTTCAATTGACTCTTGGGAGTATCCTAGAAATTTCTTGGTTCTCCAGCCAATTTTTTTTTTTAATGAATATCCTCTCATTCTAGGGATACCTTGGTTAGCCACTACCGATGCTTATATTAGCTGTTGGGCCAAAAACATGACTATTAAGAATGAGCCCTTGTCTAAAAAACTGGTATTATATCCTCCATCCCAACCTTCCATTGGCCATGACCTACCTATATGGTTGGAGGATTAAGAAGAAGAAGATGAAGTATAAAACACTACACCCTACCCCATTTGTACCATAGATGCTTTTTTTAGAGGGGGATAGCATGATGAAGATGAATTCATCAACCAAATAATTTAGAACCAGTCCCCCACTGAAAACCTGCTTGAAAACCTAGTCAAAGAATCTGAAATCCACCCTTGGATGGAACTGCACTTAGTTGATTCAACGTCTAAAACCACCAAGGCTGTGGAATTTGGCCCATCCAAATCTCTGAAAATTAACTCAAGCCTATCAGATAAATAAGAAGAGAAGCTATGTCATGTTTTGAAAGAAAACGTAGATGAATTTTCTTGGTACTACAAGGACATGAAAGGGGTGCATCCCTCGATGTTCAGACATCATATTTACATTAAATAAGGATGCAAGCCTGTGCACCAACTCCAAAGGCGGATGAACCCATCTCTAAAGGACATAGTCAAGGATGAACTGCAGAAATTGTTGAATGTAGGTTTCATTTATCCTATATCAGATAGTGAATTGATATCTCCTCTTGTCCTAGTCCCAAAGAAGAATAGAAAATGGCGAATCTGTGTTGACTATCAGGAACTCAAAAAAGCCACCAAGAAGGAGCATTTCCGTTTGCCCTTTATAGATCAAGTCTTGGATGGACTTGCAGGAAAGAAGTTCTTTTCTTTATTAGATGGGTTCAATGGTTATAACTACCTCAAAATTAGCCCTGAAGACCAGGACAATATTAATTTCACATGTCCTTGGGGTACCTTTGCTTACAGAGTCCTACCTTTGGGTTGTGCAATGCCTCGGCTACCTTCCAAAGATATGTCTTGATCATTTTCTCTAGGCTCGTCCATGGCTTGATTGAAATCTACATGGACGTATTCACACCCTATGGGGATGAATTCCAAGAAGCTCTCTCCAATTTGGGAAAAGTATTGAGAAGGTGGATTGAGATGCATCTCTCCTTGAGCCCAAAAAAGTGTGAATTCTTGAAAATATCTGGAGTAGTATCGGCCCACTCAATCTCCCAAGCATGAATATAGGTGGACCCGAACAAAATCGCCATCATCAAAAGGGTACATGATCCTCAAAATCAGAGAGATGTCAGGAGTTTCTTAGGTTTAGCTAGCTACTATAGAAGGTTTGTCAATGATTTCAGCAAGTTGGCTTCGCCAATATTTGGTTTGTTGGCCAAAGAATCTGGGTTTACCTAGTCCAGTCTTTGTCAAGAATCTTTTGACCTCATTAAGGTAAAGTTAACTACTGCCCCAATTCTCCAAGGTCCAAATTGGACTCTGCCTTTTTGCATCCACACAAATGCATCAGACAAAGATGTGGGGGC
Organism: Pinus albicaulis; assembly: GCA_034641835.2. NCBI lineage: Eukaryota > Viridiplantae > Streptophyta > Pinopsida > Pinales > Pinaceae > Pinus > Pinus albicaulis. The sequence continues at coordinate 468,026,850 of CM076581.1, read as the reverse complement.
AACCTTGGGGAAGTTAGAAGAAAAATTACCTTATGCAATCTATTTCATTAGTAAGAACTTGTACAAGGCCGAAATCAATTATACTTTCACAGAGAAGGAAATGTTAGCTATTGTCCATGACTTAAAAAAATTTAGACATTATATCACTGGTTATCAGACCTTTGTACACACTGACCATGCATACATCAAATATTTAATGAAAAAACCTGATGTTAATGCTAGAATAATTATATGGTTGTTATTATTACAACAGTTTGACCTAACCATTGTCGATAAACCTGGAAAGGAGAATGTTGTTGCAGATTTTTTTATCCAGGTTAGCTCTACATGTAGAGGAAGAAGGAATGGTGGATGAAAAACTCCCTGACGAACACCTCTTTGCTATGTTAGCACTCTGTCCATGGTTTTATGACATAGCTAACTACTTGGTTGCTGAAAATTTCCCTCCAAACCTCTCATCCTATAATATCCCAAAATAGGAAAAGACAATAATACACAACACAATAGCTGTAAACTACAACAATATGGAAATTAACTAGATACACCATAAAAATAGACAGAAAAACTAAGTCATTTTATTATTAAGGAGGTGAAAATACAAGTACAATAGTGCTAAAAAATAGCAACACTCAAGCTGACATAGATGGCTAGAGTGACCCTCAAGTCCTCTCACTGAAAGCACTGTGTAACTACTGATATGCTGGAGGCCATACTGCGTTGTCCTTGCTGGAAATGTTAGAAATAAAACTGTTGGTTGAAAAGGGATGCATATATCAGGTTGTTTCGAAGCTCATAAAATGTTGGGATTTGGAATCCACACTCTATGTTGAAAACCCATAATAACCCATAAAGGATTTCTAGATTGGCTCACCTTTGAAAATCACCCTCCTAGGGCTTGCAATACATAACTGTTGGGTATGCAGATATATAACATGAACTAAAGAGAAAATAGCTGCAGTGATACATAATCAGCTCAATGCATGAAGGGTTGATCCCTTCTCCTGATGTCCAAGCTAGAAGCTTGAGATATAGCTCCTCCTTCCTCCTCTCAAGTTGTAGCTGCTAAACTGCATAACTGCTAGAATGGACTGTGCTGTCAAGAGGGCTAAATATGTAGCCTATTGTTAGGTGATCGAATATATCTCACAAATGATGGAAATAATCTCACCAAAGTGAGGGGATGATCCCTCATAGGATTCTAAGCTGAAATAATTGGAACTTCCTTCCTCCACTAGGTCTACACTACTGGAATGCGTAATTCCTGCAGGGACTGCTGCTACAAGGAGGTGTAGAATGATGGCGTAGTGAGAGATGTAGAAATTTTACTCTCAGAATACTGAAATGGATGCACAAGGTTAAAGGATGATCCATCCATCGGTTTCCTGGCTGAAATGATAGAAAATACCTTCCTCCTCTCAAACCCTGAGGCGGGAATGCGTAATTTCTGAAGCTGTATGTGCCGAAGAGAGGGGATAAATGTGGCACCAATGTCGGATGGTGAATGGTTGCTCAAATGAACCTTTCTAGAGTAGGCACTTGAAGTCCCCCGTAGATAAGGGTGGGATCTCCAATCGAAGACACCCGTGTGCTAAACAACACCAGAGACTTAGCTAAACAACAGAAGCATGAAAAGAAATGTCAAACAAAAATAAAATATCAAAATATAGAATGCCTTATATGGCTACACTCACCTTCCTTTTATGTTTTTTGAGCCTTCCCTATCCTTGGCCTACCTCATTACTGTGCTGCACATGTGGCCATTGGCCTCCATGAAGACTGCGTTGTCTTCCCATGATCTCCACCATCTCTGCATTTAATCTCCACTCCCTCCATCACGTGTGCATTTAATGCACCACTTCCTCCATCATTGCATCATTATTTCTCTATGATATTAATTTTATTCCTCCACTATCTTCACTATCTCCATCATCTTCCTCGTTATTGCTCCATGATCTCCACTCTTCCTTCATTAATAGGCTCCTCCACTACTCCATAACGTTGATCCACTATCTAACTAACCCACGTTCACACAAAAAGAGTGGATTTTATTCATCTATGGGGTTTATGTGTCCCTCCACCCTTTTATTTACCTATCTAAGTAAGAAAAGTAAGAACTCTAATATTCCAATTAACTAATGAAAAATTGAGAATATTGCAGTCCTCCCCAACAAAATGTTTCTTATCTTCAAGCAACTGTAAAAGTAGATGCTACATAAATCCATATCCCTCCAAAGTGGCATCCTCATATGGAAGGTTTCCCCATCTGCTCCAATGTGTTATGAATTCCCAACTCCATAGCTGCCTCTCTAGAATGTCTATAATGACCTCCAAATGTGTAGTTAGATGCCTCTCCTCATGAATAAGTCCCCAAGTGGAAACCATCTACTATCCAAGAGCCTCCTTTCTGCATGAGATATGTGAAGTGGAGTGGTTCCTTCCCCAAGTGGAAAGTCCCAACTTGTTGTCACTTAGAAAAAGTGAAACATTATTTGACATGGTTATAGAGTTCATTTGTCATAGGTATGGTCATAGAGTTCATTAGGAAAATTTAAATATTTTCATATTAACCTATCTTAAGGTTCAAACCCACCCCCATTCAAGTCATATCATGTCCCATTAGTCATAATTTGCTGACATATTTCATTTCCCAAGTTTTTGAAATAAAAAATGTCACTTTAGCTAGTTTTTCCTCTTTTCATAGTGTTTTACACTGTAAAAAAGCAATTTTTGCTACGAAACTGCCTAATAGTTTCGTAGTGAAACTGTCAGAAAAATGAACTAGCCACACTACGAAAAATGGTTTTTCTGTATGTCTTGTCAGATTCGGTGCAAGGTGTAAGTACATGATTATAAGAGTTAGGGTGGATGTCATTCAAGTTAGTTAGGGTTAAATCAAGGTACAAAGGTCATGTCTGAGGTCATCATTACTGTTTTTAGCATGTATGAGGCATGATTGAAGCACGAGTTGTCATCAAAAATTTAAAAAATTACCCACTTGAGTATTTGTCATTCTCCACTTCATCTTTGCATGCTATTGAGTTCCGGAGAGATGTTTCACCAAGCCAAGCCAGTTGCTGGCATTTTCAAAATATACAGGTGTGACTAATCAAACAAGGAAGAGGACGTATAAAATCACCATGGTTGCAAATAAGAAGACCAAAAAAGGTGGTCACTACCTTATATATGAGCCAATGGACATGAATTTTTTAAATGAAGACCCCACTACATTGGAAGTGTTTAGAAGAAAATGATGTTTACAATTCTGCTAAAGGCTGCAAGCATGTCATTTGTAGGTTTCAAAGGAGTTTTCTAAGAGTTTTACTGGATTAGCTTCAAAGATAGGAATGTTAAATCTCATAGTAACACCAAAAACCATTGCAACAACAACATGAATCCCTAGAGGAGGAGAGAAATGGTTCAAAGGTTTCAAGTTCACCATGCAGGACTGTAAAGAATTCATCAAGACAAAGCATAGTGAAATTTATCTCACAAATGCTATCCCAAGGAGCTATATGAAGGAAAACTATTCAAAGTTTTTTCTGGTAATTCAGAATTACTTCACCTGTGAAGGGAGCTACCACATGGTTTATTCCTACCACCTTAGGCTTCTGCTGAATTTTGTGGGTAAGAGGTCTCTTGATTTACCTTTTTACTTATACAGAATATTAGCTAAAATGTCAGAAAATTTTCAAGTTAAAGTAGAAGGAAATGAAACCTCTCTTTTTCATCATGGTTTGATCAAGTTTTTGGTGTTAGAGGAGTTAAAAATATTAGCTAGATATTGGTCATCTTTTTTGTCCATAAGTGGTTTTGAAGTAGATGCTGTCATCCCTAAAATAACTCCCAAACCTAGAGATATTCCATCACCTATAGTAGCAGAGAAATTTGAGCCAATAATCATGGAGACTGTTGAGATTCAACAAGATGATGAGCTTAGTGAAAAGATTCACCTTCACTAAGTGGGCCCGCATGCTATTTTTGGCGCAAAGTCTATTTTTAGACTATGTCTATTTTTAGACATGTCGATCATATTCTGTGAGTTGCAGGATGCTATTTGTGGATGTTTGGTCAAGTTGGAAAAATAGATGGAATTCTATTTTTAGACATATTGGGTGGAATCTATTTTTAGATTGTCAGTCTAAAAATAGATATGTCGAATATTATTATCCCTTAATAATATTTGGACTCTAAATATTATCTTATTCTCTTGGAGCACTTTAGTTAAGTGCACATATGTGGCACAACAGCTGACAGAAGGAATTACGCTATTCCTGAGGGTTTACTGGAGCTAATACATGAGGACTTCAGTTAGAACTCATGTGACAAAGTTTGGTGGAGTTATAGAAGTAGTTAGTGGAGTTGTATTCAGTTTAACTGAATTAGACTTAGTTGAGTTAGTTGTATCTAGTCTAACTGATTGATACACTAGTGAGAGTGGTGTGAATTAATTAGTTAATTAATTCACTAAATAATAACTCATTAATCGATTGAAGAATACATCAGTTAAATATAGTGCATGGCAGTTTCAGTGGCGGCCAGTGGAGAGGTAGGTGAAAGAGCAAGTGTGACTATCAGTTGTGACTATAGTGATGCATTGATTGCATCCAACACTCAGTGGAGATGCCAATGAGGATTGCACAATGCAAGCCAGGTGGATTCGAGTTCATTTAGAGCCATTCTTTAGTAGGGATTGCACAATAGAGGTAGGCTAGTAGGTGGTAGATATCGGAGCATGGATTTGCTAGATCAGACCTGATTAATGTGTAGCAATTGTATTGTACTAATAGCTTGACATGTTCAGCTTTGTATGAGGATTGTTACATGATCTCTATGAAATATATTATATACAGATATTTTGGGTTTTTAGCTTCAGGATTTCCCATTAAACAACTATGTTAATGTGTGTGAATTTTTATGGTTTCATGTGTGCATTGCAATTGATTTAATTTCTGCATGTGATGATCAATGGTGGAATAGATTCTGTATTGTGCATGAAGTTAAAATAGTGTGTGATCAGGAGAAACTTGGATATATAACACATTAGTTATATCATTTCTACATGGTATCGAAGCGATATTGATCAAAGCAGATTGCAATTATTGAAGCGGTTGAGTTTTGTGCTGGTGGAATTCGAATTTGCTGCAGTGTTTTCTTGGTGTCGAAGTTGAGCATTCATTGAAATGTCTTTCAACGGATTGTGATTGGAGTATGCTCTTAAGGGAAGCTCAAATTATATTGCATGGAAGGAAAGGATGGAGGTTGTGCTGGATGATAATGGGTTGAAGGAGTTCATAGATGCAGAAATTCCAAAACCTGCTTCTAGTGATGCAGCCGTGTAATATCCCGAAATGGGAATCAACAACTTTTTCACCGCTGAATCAATCCCTTTGTTGGAAATATGAACAATGTTATGTCACAGATAGACTTAGAGGGATTTTACCAGTTATTTCACCTCTAAAGAGAGGGTGAGAACTGGAGGCTTCCTGGCCCTTACTCAGACTCTGCCTATAGCTATGCAAATATTTCTTCCTTTAGGAAGATCTTGCTCAAAGGATGAGCTACAGCAACACCTAAACTTTAACAAGCAGCAACAAAAATAAAATACATTTACAAATGGAATGTGAGAAGAGTAAAAAACTGATATATAATCTGCAGCAGCAAAAGATATGCAAACTCCTTGAGGAAAAGACTTCTCAAGGTGAGCTCAAATCAGCCTTAAAGGAAAATGTACATACAATGGAGAAAACTAGCTGCTACGTAACCCAACAACTCTATAACTGTGCAATCTATAAGTGAAAATGACTGCCAATAGATGTAAACACAAGGATATAGAAATATCAGCTCAAATAAATAAGGGGGAGTGAGATCTCAACCCCGTAAATACATAGCATCAATCCTTTAAGAGGATTGGCTGAAATCTATACAAGAATGCTAAATATACAAAATTCCGGAGTTGCAGTAGTAGCAAATACAACTTAAATATGATACAACATGGGAGAAGGATGTATATGCTAAAACAAATGTAGAAACCTCCTTCAATGAACTCCAAAGTGAAAGGCTACACCTCTCACTGGAGATTGCACTCTCTAGTGCACCAAGTGAACTCTTCCTGCAAACCCTCTTTGAAATAACACTGTAAGAGGAAGGGACTGTGCTGGGAATGAGATGAAACAATGGCCTAATGCAAAAATCTGCAATGAAGCTCTAGAAATCTCCTTTTCTGATCTCCTAGAGAAAGAGGGAGCTCCTTCTCTACAAAACAAGCTCTGGAAATGAGTGTGGATGGTCCCTCACTGCAACACCAACAACTCCAGTGTTTCTGCCCAACAGAATAACGCAGTAGCTGAAGATGAATGCTTTGGCCACAAGCCAAGATGTGAGGAAGATGAAGAACATCTCCTCCAAGGCTTCCCCAGGAAGAGGGGGAAACTCCTAAACAAGAATTCCTCTTGTGCTAAGCAGCACAAGCTATCTCAGTTGAACAACTGAAGAGAGCAAATCGAAATTCTCAAGCATGAAATGAACAATGGCTCTCCTTCACCTTTTTATGAAAGGAATGCTTCCTTTCCATGGACCCCACTCATATTAGGGTTTCTCTCATTTTGAATTTCCCTCCTTTCCAACTGCGCAGTCTTCATGAGCAAGCTTCTTCTCTAAGCCACGTTGTTGACTTGGTCAACCATGGTCTAGTTAACTTGCTTTTGGCCCTTTTCACACTAGGGAATGCCAAATTTGGCCACTTAAGTGACTCTTTGCACCTTAGGAGAGTTTATTTTGCTGCTACATGGGCTCCCTTACCCATTTTATTCCTTTTATTAAAATAAAAGCAAAATTAATGTTCCAAATACTTTATTGAAAAATTTGGAACATTACAGTCCTCCCCTCCCAAAACTTGCTTGTCCTCAAGCAAGAGCAAGGATGAACTGAAAAATATCCTCCACTAAAGGCACGGAGTATGAAATATGCTCATGTAGATCCTCCATCCCCAAGCAATCAACTAAGAAAAATGAGTCACCCTCCAACTAGGCAACTCCTGAAAATACTCCTCCACCTTGTGCTCATGTAGAAAAGGTGGGCTGAAATGCTGAACATGGTAAGCTGCATAGCCTACCCCATGTTGTCCTCTTCCCCACTTATGATGAATGGAGAATGTATGCTGATCCTGGGCTGCAAAATACTTGCCCTCATGTGGCAAGATGAAGACTAGATCTCTAAGGATCTCTCCTCCAACGCTGTAAATCATGCTGGCCCAAATAATCTCATATGTGATGAATTGGAATTCATCATCATATGGTATCCAACCAATCATATGGATCATCTCCAAGAGAAACCAATGTCTGAACATGGTGGCCATATTATCCTCGATACTCCCCTTGGAGCATGTGCTGCAAAAAGAATGGAGGTCTCTCCTCCCAAAGGGCACATCCACCCAATGAGTTCTTCCCTCCTCATGATGCATATGGGGCTGCTGCTGATATATGGCTGAAATAAAATGGTCTTCAAAAGAGACCCAAGCCACCCCATCAATCATACAAACCATGAAGTGCCTCCTCCAAAAATTTAAGCTCTCCAAATAGCTCCTCCCACAAGAAGGAAAGAGATGAAGCTTGGCAATCATGGGCTGCCCATTGTTTCTCCTGAAACACGCAACATGAAAATTAGGGAGAATCACACTCCCAATGGGCATCATCAACTCATGTCCCACTCTCCAAACAAATCTCCCCATGTACCAAGAAAAATCTGCAATGCATGGTAGCAAGAACCAATAGAAGCAAGTTGTCTCATGACAACTGGAAAGTGGATCATTGTTCCACCAAGGGAACATTTGTAGTGCACTCCTTGCCTGTGTCAAAATATAAAGTAACAAGTGTCTTTGCAGCCACTTTTTTTCTGCCACAATCATCTCAAAATATGTATGCATGAAAGCATGACTTGGTGCCAAAGGTGCACACCAAAATCCATGTGGCTCTCCCCCACAATCCACTGTTAAGATAGCCATCATCTTTGCTGCAATAGACCATGAGCATAACCAAACATAGTGTACAAGAAGGAAAGATCCTCCTTGATATAATATGCTACTCATAAGAATAAGAGAGTGCCAAACATAAAGCAAATGGTTACCTCCCTAATCATGTACTTTGGTCTTTGAGCTGAAATGGCTAAAGTGAAAAGTCCCCCTTACTGCAACATAGTAGGGGAGTGGTTGTGCCAACCCTCTCTTCATATTTTGGGCTATGAATCTATCCATATGCTAATATGCAACCATTAATATGCCCTCCCAAGTGAACTCCTCCATCAATGAAGAATATGCATGAAAGAAAAGAGCAATCCACTTGCTCCCGCAACATCCAAACAAAGCCTGAGCAACAAGAATGTTTGTTTCTCCTCCATACTTCCACCATAATCAATCTAAAATGGGAACATAATGAGTGGTAAGAGGAATTCCATCCCATCATGATGCACCCATGCTCTCCTCTTTGTTCATCAAGAGAAATAATTGTGAAATGATCCTGGGACCTGTGGGTTATGGATCCTCCACATTTTCACTGGGCACACTTCATCCAGAAGGCTCTGCTCTTTGGTGTAAGTATCATGCCACTCCTCTTCCTTCTCAAACCCCATGAAAAGGAGTAGGTCACATGTTGGCCAAAATCTCTCAAGAGCAACCAACGCAGCGTGGCTTCTCACTGCCCTATATCATAGATCTGCAAGAGGCTCACCATCCTCTTGCCTCCCATCCACATCCACTCAGCTCCTAGTGGATACCTCCCATCATTCTGCAACTTGGCACCTCCCCAACAAGAGCTGCCATCATCCCAAAAAAAAATTTCACCTTTGCATTTCAGGGGACATTGAAATGCAATCCTCTCCATGGTCCATGTTTCAAACCCCAACCTCATATGTGGTACATGGCTCATCAATGGTGCATGAGGATAATGGGTGTTCCTTCCTCCCTCGATCAAATCAAGGTGGCATAGCGCTGTTGAAGTCTCCTCCTCAAGACAGTCAGCATGCAAGAGTATGCAATCTCTCATAGAATGTGCTGAATCATCATAAAATGGAAACTCATGCATACCTTTGCAAATTTTGGGAGAGTCTTGTGTGGCTGCAAGAATATCTTCCCCAACTGTGTTGGGTGTCTCAATAGCTGAAGATGGAGGTTTCTCCTCCATGATTGTGACACTGCAGGCATGTGCCTCTTCTGTTGGTGGTGAGGGCTCCTCCCTCCTTTGGCCAAATAATCTGATCAATATATGAGAAAAATAAGCAAGAGTGGAAACCCTTGCATGCCTCCCATGGCTGAACCACCAAGCCTTTGCTTCTCCCTCAAGGTGCAGTGTTGCAATTGCTACAGCCTCTCTATCTGCTATAGGGTGTAGCAGGAAGAAAGCCTCTAGATTCTTCACCCAAGCCTCTACTGCACATGTGGGTGACCCATCAAATGTAGACAATGGAAATCTATTGCCCTTCATCATCCCATGACTACAGGTTATTCTTTCCTCCTTCTGCTGAATATAGTGAGGGAAAGATAGAGTCTCTTGGAAGACTCTAAGGTTTGATCTGTATTTAGCAAGGTACCCACTTAGAACTTCAAATTCCAAGTGATCTTCATGCTTCTGCTTTGCTTCTCTGTGAGAATAGGAAGTGCATGGTCCTTCCTCTTCTCATTTTTCTGTCTCCCTAACCTCCTTGGAGAGGTTGTTGCTGGATCTGAAAATTGATGAGATCAATCTCATCCTCTGCATCATTGTGGCCTCTTCTTCTCTGAAATTCAAACTTCACAGGATGAGCCAAGTTCGAAGCTCTGATACCACTGTAATATCCTGAAATGGGAATCAACAGATTTTTCACCGCTGAATCAATCCCTTTGTCGGAAATATGAAAAGGCTATGTCAGAGATAGGCTGAGAGGGATTTTACCAGTTATTTCACCTATAAAGAGAGGGCGAGAACCAGAGGCTTCTTGGCCCTTACTCAGACTCTGCCTATAGCTATGCAAATATTTCTTCCTTCAGGAAAATCTTGCTCAAAGGATGAGCTACAGCAACACCTGAACTTTAGCAAGCAACAGAAAAAATGAAATACATTTACACATGGAATGTGAGAAGAGTACAAAACTGATATATAATCTGTAGCAGCAAAAGATATACAAACTCCTTGAGGAAAAGACTTCTCAAGGTGAGCTCAAATCAGCCTCAAAGTAAAATGTACATACAATGGAGAAAACTAGTTGCTACATAACCCAAAAACTCTATAACTACGCAGTCTATAAGGGAAAATGACTGCCAATAGATTTAAACACAAGGATATAGAAATATTAGCTCAAATAAAGAAGGGGGAGCAAGATCTCAACCCCATAAATACATAACATCAATCCTTTAAGAGGATTGACTGAAATCTATACAAGAATGCTAAATATACAAAATGCCGAAGTTGCAGTAGCAACAATTGCAACTCAAATACAATACAACATGGGAGAAGGATGTAGATGCCGAAAAAAATGTAGAAACCTCCTCCAATGAACTCCAAAGTGAAAGGCTACAACTCTCACTGAAGATTGCACTCTCTAGTGCACCAAGTGAACTCTTCCTGCAAACCCTCTCTGAAATAATGCTGTAAGAGGAAGGGATTGCACTGGGAATGAGATGAAAAAATGGCCCAATGCCAAAATATGCAATGAAGCTCTAGAAATATCCTTTACTGATCTCCTAGAGAAAGAGGGAGCTCCTTCTCTACAAAACAAGCTCTGGAAATGAGTGTGGATGGTCCCTCATTGCAACACCAGCAACTCCAGTGTTTCTGCCCAACAGAATAACACAGTAGCTGAAGATGAATGCTTTGACCACAAGCCAAGATGTGAGGAAGATGAAGAACAACTCCTCCAAGGCCTCTCCAGGAAGAGGAGGAAACTCCTAAATAGGAATTCCTCTTGTGCTAAGTAGCACAAGCTATCTCAGTTGAACAATTGAAGAGAGAAAATCAAAATTCTCAAGCATGAAATGAACAATGGCTCTCCTTCACCTTTTTATGCAAGGAATGCTTCCTTTCCATGAACCCCAGTCATATTAGGGCTTCTCTCATTTTGAATTTCCCTCCTTTCCAACTGCGCAGTCTTCATGAGCAAGCTTCTTGTCTAAGCCACGTTGTTGACTTGGTCAACCATGGTCTAGTTAACTTGATTTTGGCCCTTTTCACACTAGGGAATGCCAAATTTGGCCACTTAAGTGACTCTTTGCACCTTAGGAGAGTTTATTTTGCTGCTACATGGGCTCCCTTACCCATTTTATTCCTTTTATTAAAATAAAAGAAAAATTGATGTTCCAAATACTTTATTGAAAAATTTGGATTATTACAAGCCGCACTTGACGCATGGCAAAAGAAGACAACAAAATATCGAAGGATTCTGTTGGAAGGTGTGAAGGATCACATAGTGTCCAGCCTTCATGACAAAGCTAGTCCATTCTTGATGTGGAAAGTTTTGACAGACTTGTTCCAAAGCAGAAGCGACCAGAGGAAGTTGGCGCTTAAAGACAAGCTCAGAAAAATAAAAATGGAGAAAGGCGAAAGTATACCCAAGTACCTCACGAATTTTTTCCAGTGCAGGGATGAGCTATGAAGTGTGGGGGTTACTTTATATGAAGAGGAATTGGTGAGCTTAGCTCTCCTTGGGCTTCCGAACAGTTGGCATAGCTACGAGGACTCTGTCAATGGTCGGGAGAAACTGCTAGGATGGGAGTGACTTTGGTCGGATCTTGTGTAGGAGGAGATAAGGCGGGGTACCAGGGATGGATCTTCATTGAAGAATGAAGATGAAAAAAATTGTGCTTTGGTTTCCAAAGCAAGGAAAGATAAGGGAAAGAAAAATCCTTCTCAATCTGGTGCAAAAGGCAAGAAGCAGGACTTGTCCAAGGTGAAGTGCTTTCACTGTCACCAACACGGACATTACGCCACTAATTGTCCACAGAAGAAGAAAAATAAGCAGGCTGCTGGATTTGTAGCTGGAGAGGCCTTAGCCTCACAGTTTGAGCTATATTTTTCACTGATCGCATGATTGGTTTCAAGTGTGATGGGATCAGTATGATTTCTTGACAGTGGTGTATCTTTCCATATGACTGGAGACAAAGATTTGTTCAGTGATTTGGATGAGAAGGATCTTGGAGTGCACATCGAGATGGGCGATGATGGTAGATACAGTGCGACTGGTATCAAGACCATTTTCTTTGAGAGGGTGTATGGTAAACCTTTCATATTGAAGGATGTCTTGCATGTTCTAGGATTGAAGAAGAATCTGATCTCTGTGGCGATGTTGGAAGACAAGGGATATGATGTTGTTTTTAGCGAGGGAAAGGCTTTCCTGCGTAGTAAAACAACTGGTGAAACTCGGAGGATAGGGATTCGAGTTAAGAACCTTTATCAATTGTAGGTAGATGGCTACATAGCTATGGCAGGCAAAGTAGAAGGAGTGGTGAGCCGGGATGAGGGCGAATTGTGGCACAGGAGATTGGGCCATCTTCACCATGGCACTATGAAAATTTTGCAGTAGATTTCTACCGGGCTTCCCAAGGGTACACTTGCGTAGTCAGATCAGTGCAAGGGATGTACTTTGGGAAAATTTGTGAAAGCCACCTTTCATGAGAAGGATAGTTGCGCCACGACGATCCTTGAGAGAATTCACACAGACGTGTGTGGACCTTTCTCAGTAGCTTTGACAGCAAAGCACAGGTATTATGTGATATTTGTTGATGACTTTTCTCGTAAGTGCTGGATCTTTTTCATGTAGAAGAAGAGCGAGACATACTCAAAGTTATGTGAGTTCAAGGCATTGGTTGAGAAAGAGTCGGGGAAGCAGGTGAAATCTCTAAGGAGCAATAATGGTGGTGAATTCATCTCTGGCGAATTCAAATACTTTTGCAGCGCAAAAGGAATTTGAAGAGAGCTCATAGCGCCTCATAACCCACAACAGAATGGGTTCGCGGAGAGAAATAACATAACGATCGTGGGTGCTGCATGGGCGATGTTGCATGATCAGGGACTTCCCATACACTTGTGGGCTGAGGCATGCAACACTGCGGTTTATGTGAAAAACCTTTGTCCTCATAGAGTACTTGGCATGAGTACACCCAAAGAGGCGTTTTCTGGTAAGAAGCCTGATATTTGTCATTTGAAGATTTTTGGCTCACCTGTTTACATTCATGTGACGAAGGATGCCAGGAAGAAGATGGAGCCAAACACAGAGGTTGGGATATTTTTGGGGTACACAAAAACACCCCACAATTATCGTGTTTATTTTCCAAATAGTCGGAAGACTGTTGTGCGATGGGATATCAAATTTCACAAGGAGAAAGCCATGAAGTTGTCACTTGAGAGGGAGCTACACTTGCATGTAGATGAGAAGCTACTAGTTCCTAAATATGAGCCTCAAGACATGGATCAGCCACAAGAGGAGGTTCATGGAGTGGAAGAAACCACTCATGTAGCGCCAAACATCAGAGGGCGGAAGCGCACTACAGAAGCTGAGCAACTGAATCTTGATGCAACACAAAATTTACGAGCACCTAAATCACAGAGTAGACAGAGACAGTCACCTGACTGATTTACTGGATACATGGCTCTGATGAGCAAGTGTATCGTGACGGAGCCATCCGCTTTCGAGGAAGCTGTGGAGGACCCTGCATGGGTAGATGCCATGGTGGAAGAGTATGATTCGATTGTCAGAAACAGTGCATGGGAGATTGTCCCAAGGCCGGAAGGGAAATTAGTGGTAGGTTCGAGATGGATCTACAAAGTGAAGCAAGTTGCTAACGGGAGCGTCGAGAAGTACAAGGCAAGATTTGTTGCTCGGGGCTTCTCGCAGATCGAGGGGATCGGCTATGAAGAAACCTTTGCACTTGTCGCAAGGTATTCTTCCATATGGAATATCCTTGCTCTCTCGGTGCAGATGGGTTGGCACATTCATCAAATGGATGTGAAGACTGCGTTCCTCAATGGAGTCATTTAGGAGGAGGTGTACATAGAGCAGCCCGAAGGATTCGAAACCTTCAGTAGTGAGTCGCATGCGTGCAGGCTCAAAAGAGCATTTTATGGGCTGAAACAAGCACCTTGTGCTTGGTACACACGGATAGACAGTTATTTCACATGACTTGGATTCACCAAGAGTGAGGCGGATCCGAACCTATACCAGATTGTGGTGGAGGGTAAGTTGCTGATCATTTTACTTTATGTAGATTATTTGATACTAACAGGTGATGAACTATTGATACACTCATGCAAGGCAGATCTTGTAAAGGAGTTTGAGATGAAGGACTTGGGCCTCCTTCATTATTTCCTGGGATTGGAAATTTGGCAGCGGAAGGGTGGACTGTTTGTGTCTCAAGGCAAGTATGCCTGAGAGATACTGGAGAAGTTCAACATGCAAGGCTGAAAGCCTATCGACACTCCTCTTCCTGGTGGTTGGAGGAAAGAGGATGCTACATCGGCAGAGGTAGTGGATGCCACTGTTTATCGACAGTTGGTTGGTTCACTCATGTATTTGGTCAATACACGACCAGACATATGCTATGTTGTTAACCAGCTTTCACAAGCTATGGTTAAGCCTACCAAGCTCTTTTGGAAGGAAGGCAAGCATGTCCTGAGGTATCTCAGGGGCACATTTGGATATGGACTGTGGTACAGACAGTGGGATGAGTTGAAGCTGCATGGCTTCACGGATGCAGATTGGGTAGGGAGCCCAACGGACAGAAAGAGCACATCTGGAGGGATTTTTAGTATCGGGTCTATAGCAATTTCTTGGTACAGAAGGAAACAAAGATCCATTGCACTCAGTTCAGCGGAGGCCGAGTACATGGCAGCAAGTTTGGCTGCATGCGAGGCTATATGGATGAGGAAGATCCTGGTCGGGTTGTTCTGTTCACACTTAGATCCTACTGTTATATATTGTTATAATCAGAGTTTCTTTAAACTCTCGGTTAATCCAGTATTTCATGATAGATCTAAACATATTGACATCCGGTACCATAATATCAGAGATTGTGTGCAGCGGAAGATCATGTTACTATCTTACATTCCTACGGAGGATCAAGATGCTGATATTCTGATGAAGGCACTCACCAGGAGAAAATTAGAATACCATAGAGACAGGATCGGGGTGGCAGATAATCCATATCTTGTTGAGAGGGAGTGTTGAGATTCAACAAGATGATGAGCTTAGTGAAAAGAGTCGCCTTCACTAAGTGGGCCTGCAGGCTATTTTTGCGCAAAGTCTATTTTAAGACTATGTCTATTTTTAGACATGTCGATCATATTCTATGAGTTGCAGGATGCTATTTGTGGATGGTTGGTCAAGTTGGAAAAATAGATGGACTTCTATTTTTAGACATATTGGGCGGAACCTATTTTTAGATTGCTAGTCTAAAAAAATATATGTCGAATATTATTAGCTCTTAATAATATTTGGACTCTAAACATTATCTTATTCTCTTGGAGCACTTTAGTTAAGTGCACAGATGTGGCACAACAGCTGACATAAGGAATTACGCTATTCCTGAGGGTTTACTGGAGCTAATTCATGAGGACTTTAGTTAGAACTCATGTGACAGAGTTTGGTGGAGTTATAGAAGTAGTTGGTGGAGTTGTATTCAATTTAACTCAGTTAGACTTAGTTGAGCTAGTTGTATCTAGTCTAATTGATTGATACACTAGTGAGAGTGGTGTTAATTAATTATTTAATTAATTCACTAAATAATAAATCATTAATCAACTGAAGAATACATCAGTTAACTACAATGCATGGCAGTTTCAGTGGAGACCAGTGGAGAGGTAGGTGAAAGAGCATGTGTGACTATTAGTTGTGACTATAGTGATGCATTGATTGCATCCAACACTCATTGGAGATGCCAATGAGAATTGCACAGTGCAAGCCAAGTGGATTCAAGTTCATTCAGAGCCATTCTTCAGTAGGGATTGCACAGTAGAGGTAGGCTAGCAGGTGGCAGAGATCGGTGCATGGATTTGCTAGATCGGACCTAATTAGTGTGTAGCGATTGTATTGTACTGAGAGCTTAACATGTTCAACTTTGTATAAGGATTGTTACATGATATCTATGAAATATATTATATACAGATAGTTGGGGTTTTTAGCTTCAGGATTTCCTGTTAAACAATTGTGTTAATGTGTGTGAATTTTTATGGTTTCATGTGTGCATTGCAATTGATTTAATTTCCGCATGTGATGATCAATGGTGGAATAGATTCTATATTGTGCATGAAGTTAAAATAGTGTTTGATCAGGATAATCTTGGATATATAACACATTAGTTATATAATTTCTACAGAGACAAATCCATTACAGAAGGATGATACACCCAAAGTTACACTTGCAAAACAAAGGCCAACAGTTAGTAAACATAGCAGCAAGAGGGTTACAAGGAGTCAAATAGTGGATAAAGGTAACTTAGAGGAAATCTTGCATGCCATTGATATTGAAGACAATCCCATAGTCCAAGATGAAGACATAGATGAGGGAGGAAGGAAGCTTAAGAAAGGAAAAACAACTAAGAAGTTATAATTTGCAGGTGATGATGCTAGATTTATGTTTCAAGCTATAAAAATAATGAAAATACATGGCAGAAAAGTCTTGGAATGCAAAAAAGAAGCTCAAAAGGTCAGTGAAACTATTCAGCCACCACCAAGCATCATAGACCTCTCCTCACCTGCAAAAGAAGATCTGGTCATCAAGCAAAAGAAGGGCACAGAGAAAATCACTGAAAAGACAAAAGTTGAAGCCCTTAAGGAGCAGTTGAAATATGCAAGTGAAGAGATATCAGTCTTGAGGAAAGAGGCCAAGAAACGTAGAGCTGAAAGATTGCAGTTTGAACAGATGAGAAAGATTTGGGAGGATCAAGTCACAAGTGTCTCTAAAACCTTGGACAACACAGGAAAATTGATAAATTGGACCCAACCACTAAGAAAAGAGGTCAAGCATATCAAAAAGATAAATTTTCACTTACAGTATAGGAATAGGACACTAAAATACCAAGTCAAATACCTTCAAGAAAAATTAGAACTCATTCATGAAGAGTTGGAGAAGAAAGGTTTGAAGATGACTGTGGTTGAGGAGCCCATTGCTCAACTGATCATAAATGAGGAAGAAACACCATAGGGACCATAAGTTGAGGTTAAATATGCTTTAGATAGGTTCATTACATGCAGAAGATCAATTTTTTACAGCTAGAGGTCACTTTTTGGAGACAGTTTTGAAATCTGGAATTTTTGCACTTTTACACAGTTTCGTAACGTTTCCTACGCTTAAAGCCAGGAAAACGATATGAAAAAACATGTAGCAACCTTTTTTCCTCTAAAGTCACTTTTTGCAGTTTTCAGGGAGAGAGTTTGATGGTGGTGATGTGTCATGACTTGGTTGACGCCATGGAATAGCATAGGAGTAAAGTTATTGGGTTCAAAAGCTACTTTTTCAATGCCACCAAAGCTCGCTACGAAACTATCATGTTTTCGTAGCGAGTTATTTTTTAAGGTTTTGGAGCATCTTAATGGTAGTTTTGGATAGTTGGACTCCTCCAACATGTCAAGGGACCTTAACATAAAATATTTATGACTTGAAGGAAGTGATGTGGAGACAGGTCATCAGCCAAAGCTCTCGTTGAAGATAAGGGCTATACATTCCTGAAAAATAGGGTTTTGTTCCACATGTCTAGGACAGTCTTAAATATGTAAAGTGGAAATGAAACTATCATGTATCTTTCGAGCATGTGATGCTTATTTTGTAACTGTTATGTAACTGTTTCACAAGATAAGGTAGAGTATGTAATAAACAGGAGTTCGACTCTTATTAGGAGATGTCTTATTTAAGGTGTAGCTGTCAGTTTCTTGTTAGAATTCATGTTTTTAAGTTATGTGATGTGTCATAGGAGAATTTAATGAATCTATCCACTTGGCAGATTATCCTTGTTGTATGAATTTCTATTCAAAGACAAAGCATCGAAGTAGTGAGGGGTTGGATATTTTTTGCACCAAACTGCTGCTTTATGTATTTTGACTTATATCAGTAATATAGAGGGACTTTCTTCTTGACAGACCTGAGATTCTCATGGGGTTTTTAATGTATTATTGATCTACATCTTATGTTTTACCACTTGTAGTAGATTTCATTTCTATTACTCAGAATTCATAATTCTATGCTCTGACTTCTTTTAGTAATGAAATGACTGTGTTTTCCTATGTTTTATGAGTGAATTGCCTTTGTTAAAGGCCCCTATCTGCCTTGGCTTCCATGTCAAGAAACCTGACCACTAAAAATACTGATTGTTGACTCCATAAGCCCAATGGTAGCAAGCCTATATTATTTCAACCTACAATCATAAAGAACAAGATACAATCAACCATACTCACCCAAGAGCAACCAGCACAACCATGCTTCCTGCTGCCTCGTTTCATAGAACTGCAAGTATCTTTGCAACCACTTGCCCATCATCCTCACCCAGCCATCCAAATGTGGGTGATGGCTCTTATCATGCTCCAGATTGGTATCCACCTAATGTAGAATACCATCCTCCCCAATTTTATGACAATCTTTGGACTCCATGATATGTTGAAGTGCATCCTCCTTGAGGTATCTCCATGAGACCCTCTCACCTATGGCCCAGTAGAACCTACGAGGTTTAGAATATGCTGTGTGAAGAAGCTTCTCTTTGAGCTATAAGATGCTCATCAAGAAGGTTCTATCATGATAATGGAAAATGCTATCCATCACAAGATGTCTATCATCTACCATTTTCCCATCCAATGCTTCATAAGTGAAGCGATCATCAGAATGCTCAAAGAATAATTGGGCCCCCAACTCATCACTGCTCCTCAGTGACAGTTCTGTTGATCGCCATGATGGTGCATCTGCTATCTCATGGCCCTCTCCATACACAATGTTGAACTCATAGTCCTTCATTGTACTGATTAGGACTATGCTCATCCTATCCTCCAAAACCCCACACTCCAACACAAAGTGTTGTGTGCAGCTCAATAATGTAAAACTAGGATGGCTATACATCTCCTCCTTGAACAAGCGAGGGGTCCTCTGCAAAGTGATAGTCTGCTACTCCAAATCAACAAGGTGCTCTAACCCTTGGTCATGCAATTTCCTTGATGGAATGGCCCCACAAATCTCAAGCTGAGGTGCTGAAATAATATGGGATGGAAATGTTTTCAAACCTTGGATCAACTGATACTTGGGAACATCTTGCAAAGCTACAAGAGTTCCTCCAACCAGTGCAATGGCTTCTCCAACTGCTGGTAATGGTGATGGCTTCTCCTCTACTGCTACACCAGCGCTGGTATCTGCTTCCTCCTCCTCATGCACCTCCTGAATCATGCATGGGACTCTCAATGTCAAAGGCTCAGGATCATATTGCAAAGATGTAAGTTATCCTTCTACTAATTCAAGTACTTGTGCAGCTGGTGGTGGTGGTAGTTGCTCTTTTTCTAGAGTGATAATGTTGACATCTTCCTTTTGCTCCTCATATACTTTCTCATCAATGTCGGCAAATGTCTCTATGGAAAGTGTCTTTGGTTTTCTTCTATCAAACCTCTTTACCAATGTTTGAGTGAAGTCCGCATAAGCAATCACTCTTGCATGTTTTATATGGCTGAACCACCAATCCTTTGCTTCACCCTCAAGGTGCGGTGCTTCAATCTCAACAACCTCTCTTTCTGCTACTGGGTGTAGCTGGAATAAATCATCTAACTCCTTCATCCAAGATTTTTTTGTGCTTTTAGATGACCCATAAAATGTAGGAAAGAATAATCTATTTTGTATGTGCCCTTTCCTTCTATTGTTGCTGCGGGGTCTCTGGTTTTCTTTGATCTGGAAAAACTGTTGGAGAGTCAGATTCTCCTTGAATGCTCTAGATTGAGATTTTTACTCTGAAAGATACTTACTCTAATTATCATGCTCCAAGTATCCTCCATCTCCTTTCCATTCAATTCCTTTTGCAAGGAAAGTGGACATAGTAGAGTGTTGTGGAGCTCTCTACATTGCCAGTTGTTTATGATGCTAATAGGAAGTGCTTAGACCTTCCTCATCCTGAAACCTTCTTGAGGTTTCTTTTTTCCTTTCCCTTCTCATTTTTTTAACCTCATTGGAGAGATGTTGCATAGATCTAAAGAAAAGTGTGGCAAAACTTATTCCCTCCACCATTGTAGATCTCTACTTTCTACTTCTTCTGATGTCATGAAATGTAGTGCTCACAAGATGAGCCAAAGATCATGCTCTGATACCACTGTAATATCCCAAAATAGGAAAAGAAAGTAATACACAACACAATAACAGAAAACTAAAACAATATGGAAATTAACTGAATACACCATAAAAAGAGACAGAACAACTGAGTCATTTTATTATTAAGGAGGTGAAAATACAAGTACAATAGTGCTAAAAAATAGCAACACTCAAGCCAACAGAGATGACTAGAGTGACCCTCAAGTCCTATCACTGAAAGCACTGCGTAATTGCTAATTTGTTTGAGGCCATACTCCACTGTCCCTACTGGAAATGCTAGAAATATAACTGTTGGATGAAAAGGAATGTGTAGATCAGGTTGTTCCAGAGCTCAGAAAATGACGGGATTTTGAATCTTGACTCTATGATGAAAACACAGAATAACCTAGAGAGGATTTCCAGATTGGATCACCTTGGAAAATCACCCTCCTAGGGCTTGAAATAAATAGTTGTTGGGTATGCAGATCTATGGCATTAACTAAAGAGAGGATATCTACAATATTACACAATCATCTCAATGCATGAAGGGTTGATACCTTCTCCTGATCTCCAAGCTAGAAGCTTGAGATCTAGCTCCTCCTTCCTCCTCTCAAGTTGTAGCTGCTGAACTGCACAACTGCTGGAATGGACTGCGCTGTCAAGAGGGCTAAAGTTGTAGCCTACTGCTAGGTGATGGAATATAGCTCACATATGATGGAAATAATCTCACCAAAGTGAGGGGATTATTCTTCATAGGATTCCAATATGAAATACTTGGAACTTCCTTCCTCCAGTAGATCTACACTGCTGGAATGCGTAATTCCTGTAGGGATTGCTGCTGTAAGGAGTTGTAGAATGATGGTCTGATGTGGGATGTAGAAATTCTTCTCTCGGAAGACTAAAATGGATGCAAAAGGTGAAAGGATAATCCCTCCACTGGTTTCCTAGCTGAAATGATAGAAAATACCTTCCTCTTCTCAAACCCTAAGGCAAGAATGCGTAATTCTTGAATATATATGTGCTGAAGAGAGGGGCTGAATGTGGCACCAATGACAGATGGTGAATGGCTGCTCAAAGAAACATTTCTAGAGTAGGAACTCGAAGTCCCTTGTGGATAAGGGTGGGATATCCAATCGGAGACACTCGTGTGTTGAACAACATTGAAGACTTAGCTAAACAGCTGAAGCATGCAAGTAAATCTCAAACAAAAATACAATATCAAAATCTAGAATGCCTTTTATGGCCGCCCTCACCTTCCTTTTATGCTTTGTGAGCCTTACCTAGCCTTGGCCCACCTCATTACTGCGCTGCACATGTGGCCACTAACCCCCATGAAGGTTGCGTTGTCTCCCCATGATCTCCATGATCTCTGCATTTACTCTCCACTCCCTCCATCATGTGTGCATTTAATTCACCACTTCCTCCATCACTGCATCATTATTTCTCTATGATATTACTTTTATTCCTCCACTATCTCCATCATCTTCCTCATTATTTCTGCATGAGCTCCACTCTTCCTTCATTAATAAGTTGCTCCACTACTCCATAATGCTGATACACTATCTAACTAACCCACATTCACACAAAAAGAGTGGATTTTATTCATCTATGGGGTTTATGGGTCCCTCCACCCTTTTATTTACTTATCTAAGTAAGAAAAGTAAGAACTATAATATTCCAATTAGCCAATGGAAAATTGGGAATATTACACATCCAAGGAGAAGAGAAATATCATAAAAAAAAGTGCCCCTTTCACCTGGATTGGGGGAAATATCTTCAAGCTTGACCTTAACCAAATTCTCAGGAGATGTGGGAGGGAGGAATAAGTTTTTGATGTCCTCTTTGTATGTCATTATAGCCCTTGTGGAGGCCACTTTTCTACAAAAATGACAACATTTAAAGCTTTGTAGGAAGGTTACTATTGGCCTACCCTTCACCAGGATGCAAGACGATACAGTATCAGGTGTGACTTGTGCCAAAGGATGAGAAAACCTATACAGAGTGATGGAATGCCTTTGCACCCTTAGGTGGCTCTAGAGCCATTTGAAAAGTGGGGCACAAACTTCATTGGACCCATTGATTGACCATCTGGGAAAAAAAAAAGTAGTTTGTACTGAATACCTGACAAAGTGGGTTGAAACAAAAGCTGTAAAGGTAGCAAATGAGGAGAAGGTAGAAGAAATTATGAGAGAGAATGTGTTCTACAAATTTGGATACCCTAGAGAGGTAGTCACTAATCAGGGGTCATAATTCACATCTCATCTCATTGAGAATATTCTTAGGAGGCACAAGATAAAGTATAAGACTTCCACTACCTACCACCCTCAAGAAAATGGACAAGTGGAAGTGACCAATAGAGCCTTGGAGAATATCCTCACCAAGGTTGTGAGCAACAACATAAAATATTGGGCACTACTGTATGACTCACGGTTCAAGGATTTCAAAGGAAAAATGATGAAAATATGGCTGGGACCCTACAAAGTGGACAAATGTTATGATAATGGCACATTTCAGATTAGGACCATAGATGAGGAGGGGATTCCCCTACTTGTCAATGGTTATATGCTCAAAGGTTACAAAAATCCCCTATCTAGGGCTAAATTTATAAATTCCATAAACAGTGACTTGTATGTCATTGGAGATTCCATAGTTTCCCGCGCCTCCTCCTCCTAGAATAAAGAGGAAAAAATAAAAATAAAGAGGCATGGGTGAAAACATCTCTGAGGTGCCTAAGGTCAACTCCAGGGTTGAAAACCTCCATGAGGCAATCCAGAAGGAAAAAGAAAAGAAAAGAGCAAAGAATAAAATATCCTTGGGTGAAAACCTTCTGGAGGTGCCTAAGGCAGGCTTGTGGGTTGAAAAACTCTATGGAGGCAACCCACCTGCCTTCAAAAAAAAAAAAAGAGAGAAGAAAAGAGAAAAGAAACAAAAATAAAAAATAAAGATGATACCCATGCACTCACTTGTTTTTTGTTTTGCAGGTTATTGATCAAAGATGGTTTTTGGATCCAGATTATAAATTTTTCCTCACTTCTCCCTCTCCTCTGCTTACACACTCCATGAACCAATCCATCATTCACCCATTCATTCATTTCACATCACATGTAGGAAAAAAATTCCATTTTTTCCCTAACTGTAATTTCTACAGGAAAGTCTAGTAGCTATAGGATTCCTGTAGCACTACAGGAAACCCTGTAAATACTACATGAAGCTTATTAATGAGGAAATAATATCTCTCAAAGGTTTCTAAACTTCAAAAAGAGCATGATAATTTAATTTTTTCCTATACCTACCACTCCTTACCCTCACTTCACTCCATGCACAAGGATTCACTCTTTACACCCTATGTTGCACCACTAGCAGTTAAATAATTTATACCTTGGCATGAGACCTCTCCCCTTACTTCTCCATCAATCCAATCATTCCATCAATCCATCCCTAACCTCCATAAAAAATTTCACTTCATACCTAAGAAATATGGAGCCCCAAGAAGCATAAATAATGTTGCTACAAGAAGTTGGGAAGCTTCCTGTAGCAATTCTATGTATGTCACAACAAGCACAAAATCTGAAGACAAGTTGAAGAATATGGATTCAGAGGACCAAAAACATACTCCAGGAAAGTGAAAAAACCAAAAAAGGTACCTGAGGACCTCCATGCAGCGCCTGCAAGAATAAAAGACAAATAAAAGGTTAAGCAACTCACTCAGAAAACAAGTAGCCCACTCAGAAAACAAGCTTCTCACTCAGAAAAAAAAAATTATAAAATCACATCAAGAGAAAGATCATGTTTGCAACACAAAAATCCAACTCCCTGCACCATATCATGTCTGAAACACACCAACACCAGGTAGGCTCAGGTATGTCCCTTCACCTCTTGCTATGCACTAATAATGATCAAAATAATTTAATGTCGAGGTTTAGAGACTTAAAAGGAAAAAATGTGGCCAATTAAGTTGGCCACCTTTGTAAAGTTAAACTGAATGAAACATTTAAGTGTACATGCCACCTGGGTAAGTCAAATTAGTCAAGGGGGAGTGAACAAGGACAAGGAGGTGATTTTGAGGTTAGGGAAATGATTAAATGGTGTGGGAAAAACGACCCCAAAGAGGAAAAATTGTGCCAAGTACAAGTCAACACCCCACTCCAAATTCGGTTAAAAAGACCATAAAGGTAAGATTTGAATTTTTATACGAAATCCATTGAGAATTTTGAGAGAATTAGGAGCATAAGAAGTCATAGAAGCCATTAAAGAGAAGATCATCATTGAAGGCTAAGTCAGAGCTTGCATGCACCCTCGTACTACAGGAAACAATGAAGTGCTACAGGAAACTACATAGGAAGATCAACAGGGATAAGGAGAGAAAAAAAGAGTCATGTTTGGGTGAAATTACTTCCTAAGTCCACCATATCCCAAGAAAAAACACCATAGGACAGAGGTAAGTGGTTTCCACCCTCAAGAACTGCAATTTTTCCATGAAATTTACACACAATTAGTTATAATTTGGGAATTAATTAGTGAAATCTGAATTTGTTTGAGACCATAATCTCCAAGACCTCTTCACAATTAACTCTAAAAAAAAAAAACATCTTACCACCTTCCTATCACAACCATAAAAATGGGAGGGGGATTTAACAAAAGGGAGCCCACTGATATTAAAAGAATAAGATTGCATCCTCAAGTAATGGAGATTTTTAGGAACCACCAATGGCTAGGTTTCCTCAAGATTTTGATGAGGAGATAACTCGAGGGTTTGAAGTGGATTTGAAATAACACTCAGATGAGAGAGCCACCAGTGTGGTTAGGGGCCTAGACATCACACTTTCACCTGAACTAATAAGAAAAATCACCAATTTTCCCTTACGAGTCAAGTGGATTAAGGAAAGGATGCAAAACACTGCAACCATGAAATGCTTCTTTCTGCTAGGAGAAGAGTTCATTGAGGACAAGAATGGAGTGAGGAGAGAAAATCTTCCATACCCCTGGGATTAGGTATCCTTCCATATCATGAAATTCATTTCCTGTGAAGGCAGACTTAGGGTAATATATGGATACCATTTAAGGTTGTTGAATGAACTTAGATTTCAAGGAGAACTCCCTCTAGAACAAATATTGAGCATCCCTCATTTCATCTTGAACCCAATAACAGACAAGAGAAAAAATGTGAGGGAAAGAAAATACCAGCATTTGGCTCATCATGGCCTTATCAAAATGATAGCGAGTGATTCTCTGAGTAGATTAAACCACTCTGTGTCTTGGTCCTCATTCATAAACATGGATAGGGAAGCCTTCATAGCCACCCAAACAGGACAAACCTCTACCTTTAGAATTAGAGAGAGAGAGAGGTAGAAGAAGAAGAAGAGGAGGCTAAAGATGAGGAGGAAGAAGAAGAGATGGAGGTTGAAACAGAAAACAAAAATATATTAGAACAAGATAAATAAAAAGAAAAAGAGGCAAATGAAACAAAGAAGGAAGGGAAGACCGAGGAGAAAGAAATATTGGACCCTATGCTAGGCACTAATACCTCTCCTCAACACACCATCATATCATGAGAGATAACAAATCAGGAAGTGGCTGCTACAATTTGAGCACGCTAGTGAAATAAAAGAGGAAGAGACAAACACCCATGTATTTCAGGACTAGGAAGAGCGAAAGGGTGAGGCAGCGGAAACCGTAGGCTCCAACTAAAATCCCTATTACCATTGAGGAATCACCTAAGAAGAATGATGAAATAATGAGAGAAGAAGGAAAGTTTCAAGAGGTCACCTCACCTATGAGAACCGATGTGACCTATATAAGAAGACATTCAGCAAGGTTAGCATCCCCTACAC
Organism: Pinus albicaulis; assembly: GCA_034641835.2. Lineage (NCBI taxonomy): Eukaryota > Viridiplantae > Streptophyta > Pinopsida > Pinales > Pinaceae > Pinus > Pinus albicaulis. Next base: position 468,000,757 of record CM076581.1, on the reverse strand, counting down.
ATCTACCAACCCCCGCAAACCCTCAAAAGATAAGAAAAAGGGAAAAAAAAGCAAGAGAGGGTTTTTTAGAGGAAAAACAGAGTTTTCTATAGGAAACTCTGTCTTTGCTACAAGAAAATCCAGTAGGCCTAGAATTAGAGAAAGAATCCCTAGATGAGGGAGAAATGACACCCATGGGTTGGAAAGAGGCCCAAGATTTTGAGGAAAAAGCACAAGATGAAGGGAAAGATGCCAAAGGGGAGGAAGAGAAAGATGACAAGGAGGAAACTACCTCACCAAAACCTATCCCCAAAGATGTATCAATAGTTTATAACCCTAGCCCTTAGCCAAATATTAGCTCCTACTATACATTTATTGAAGGGGGCAGATTGATTTCTAAGAAGTTTACAATACCTTTATTCTATCAGTTGGAAGAGGAGAGGGTACACACTCCTCATTGGATGAAGATTGCCACAACCAAAGGTGTGCATGACATAGGGGTCATGGAGTAAAAAGTGACTGATTTGGGAAGGGATTTGTCTGATGTTAGGCTCAAATAATCCATGCTTAAAGAGCAGCTTCAGGAAGCCCAAGTAGAGAATGCAAGATTGCAAGATCCGCTTTAGCAAACATATAAACAAATGGCCACCATGGCAGATTTGTGCATGGAGGCCATTGAATACATATACCCATTAGATTCCTATGTAGTATACCTCAATGAAAAATGGCTCCTATTTCAAATCAGGACACTATACTCTCATGGATCCTTACCTTTTTAGAACTGCAGAAAATTCATTGAATTTTGAAACCAGTCAAATATGGCAGACAAGGAAAAGATGGCAGCATTATACATGCACAATATTCTGTTGACAAACTTCAACATTTGGGACCCTAATCCTAGAATGGGAGACATGTAGTTAATGGCATTAGCCTCTTAGATGGTTAATGAGGAAGCCAGAGCACAAAAAGTAAGGAGGGCCATGAGGAGAGAAAACATGGAGCCTCTACACATTAGGGTAGAACTATTAAACCCTAGGGGAGTCATCCAAAAACCATCTCAAGATAGAAAAGGATGATGGACTTGCAGAAAAGTACCTCAACACACAAGCACAAGCCATGGCCCATTTTGATGATGTTTCTAGCTTGTTGGTAGATGAATGCATAATGGCTAGTCAAAGGAGATGGAATAGCCTCCCTCACAGTCTTAGAAACATGGAGTACCACATGTTGTAACATTTTTGAGTTTTGATAAGTTAGCATGTTAGTTTAAAAAAATAAAATAAAATGCTAAGTTAGGATATGGATGAAAAAAGAAAATAAAAAAATGTTAGGATAAATTATGTATTTTATACATCCATGTCAAAGAAAATGTTATAGTTAGTTTCCCTAAAGAATGAAGGAAAAGAAAATAAAATGTTAGGGAAGAAAATAAAAATATATACGCTTTAGTCTTCAAAATAAAATTCATGGCCGCCTGTTTAAATGCGCCAATTACCAAAAAGATTAAATGTTGATTAAATGATGATTAAATTCCTTTAAAAGTGTTTATATTTTCATTTGAATGACAAAATCATATAGCACCTAATTTATTTTTACGCTAAGACACAAAATGACAAAGGATCAAATCGCGATCATAAAAAGGCCACAAGTTTCAATAGTCAATATCTCTCCCGCTCTAGATCAATGGCGGAGGTTCACTTCGCAACCCCCCCAACCATTTCTCGTTAACGCGAGGGGGGGGGGGGTATGAAAATCGGTATTAATTGTCACCACCCATTGCAACATGTCATCACCATATTACTTCACACCCCTTCCACCAAAAACCATAAACAGGGAGGTACCCATCACCCCCCCCCATTGGTAGTATATTCTTCCAACAGATATTTTCCTCCCGCGACTCAACCCAATGGTCTTCCCTCCCATGCCCTTACCATTATTCATACAGCCAATCAAATTTCGCTACATTACTCGACCGTTCTACATGTAAGCCTTCGCTCCCTAATCGTTTTCCCTTCTCCTATACGTTCATTTTATAACCATTTGTATTCCCGTTGCTCATTAAAGCCCACTCTTGAACCATTAAGCCACTAAAGTCACCGTCCAAGCCGTTAAACACAGTCACCACTTATAAAATAGTTTGCGACCTACCTGTTATCACTTTTACTTTCTTGTTGATTGATTACAGGTTACTATCTCTACGCTCTTACCCCTGTCAGCAAAAATTAGACTGTCACCATTTCTACGATCGCCCAACCTTCATACTCTTACATCACATTCTGTTTTCCTATATAAAATGGCCCCGAAAGCCAAATATAAAATTAAGGTGACCTTGAAGGGAAAAGCTAAGAAACAGGTCATAGAAGAGCCACAAATCACCAGCCTAGCTGCAGAGGAAAGCTCTGCCCCTACACCTTAGCTCAACCTCGACTTGATCCCTCTTGCGGATGCCTTTTTCAAGATGACGGATGCCCACTGTGAATTTTATTTTATGAATTACATTTATAGCTTAGACAGAAACACACTAATAAATAAGACATCATTAGGTTTTGGGAATCAATGTTTCCCCTCTTTTATTTTCCACAGATCCATCCATTTCCTGACCTCATTTCCTAGTGCCAAGCTCAGTATGATCCTATAAAGAGGATAGTGGTGGCTCAAAATGGAAACATTCTGATCACCATCTCTCCAGAAATCGTAAAACAAATTATTCTTATCTCTCAATCGGATTCTTTGGACCATTTTTCACCAGCTTCTCTTATGGACCTCTATCATAAGTTTAATTTCCCATAGAGAGCCCAAATTTTCGAAATATTCTTACCTGAGGATGCATAAATTCCTAAGAAAAACCCACCATACTCAACCTCCATTTTTCTTGAAGCCTCTAAACACTGTATCTCACTTCTCTCATACATGTTAGGATACCCTGATGACCAGACAGTTGATGAACCTATCACGGGGTTTGTATCTATTTTCAGTAAATATCAAGCACCATTGTTCATTTATAATTACAACCAATTCTTGGCTAAAAATACACATTAGCAATTCATTAATTTCACAACTCAAGGTGTGTTTAATTACACTTCTGTAATTATACACATGTTTCTTTTTCAAAATGGAGAGATGCTACCTATCAAGCTCAACAAACATGATGAACAAGGGGTGAATCAATCAGTGATTCACTCGACAGAACTTTTTATCACTCTAGTAAATTCTTA